>CAUZXS010006374.1:170000-173522 GCA_963585895.1 Sepioteuthis lessoniana
ATTCTAAATGACAATGATTGTATCCAGGGAGGAACAACGCTGATAAATAATCTGTTTCTTTTCTTTTCTTTTTATTAAGAAACGTACGAAGTGTTGGAGTAATGGAGAGTGTCTAAAAAGGCTGAGATATGAATATTCTGTGAACTGCTCTTCCTTTGTTCTCTAATCGCCAAACTGGTACAAGGCCACTACTAGCCAAATAATCAACTTAATTTCTACTCGCTTCTAGACTTTCGCGTGATTCATTCAGGCCTATCTCAAGGCACCAAATTATTGTCTTTCTTCTCGCGTCTCTATTTGCATGAGTCTAGTCCGATCCACCTCAGAGAACTAAATCATTTATATTCGCAGAGTTACTCTACTTCCACCAGTCTCATCAACTGAGGCTTTTCTTTGCTTCTCAACTCTGGGTAGTCTGGTGCGAGATCAGCACTCATAGTGGTGTAACGTCAAGTAGGTCTTCTGCCGGTCTTCTTAGTTCTCTCGAGTAGTCTCTTAGTTGGGGTTGAAATCTTATCTAGATTATATAATTTCCCAGACACCCACACAATTCTCGTGGTCGCACTTATTGCCAACAAGTTTCACGTGGAAATGCCTACTATCTAGCATGCCCACCACGCAACTGATGCGGCACTTCCGTTGAGGAAGCACCTGCTTTATGTTTACTTTAGTAAACATGTCTACTTCCTGTTACCCAGCCGAGAAATTTACGCGATGTGTTAAAAGGGGTCGGCCGGTCAATATTCAGCATAATGATATGTTACAGCTCGATTCTAAGTGACTGAAATAATGTTTGTTCCAACATTATATCAAATAAGAATTTCTTGCAGCTTTATTTCAGGAGAATGTATTAATTTCTGTACCAGGTTGATTCCAAATAGCAAAATATCTTTGCATTTTCTTAGGACACAAAATATTTGGGAATATTTCAGTAAAATTTAAAATCAAATTTTAATAACATTACCATTTTAACTTTACCATTTATTTCCATCATTTTATGCGAAATCCTATTTAAATCGTTTAGATTATAATTGAAGAAGAATTTGCTTTGATTCAAAGAATATTTCTGTCTCCTCCAATATATTATTTTGCGCAACGATTAATCAAACCAGGACTGTTGTGTGGAGCAAAAAAAAGCAATAGAGTAAAGTATGATTTCTGAAGTATACAACGTCTGCAGGAGCAAGCTGCATCTAAATTTTTATGATGTCACATTGCAACACCAGAAAATTCGTTGTCTTGATATAAAATCACTTGCTGAATTTTTGATGTGAAACAAGACACATCTTTAGTTAAATTATTCACATTAACCGTGTGTTCTTGTTCCGGAGAAGATGAAATTGGTAACTACTTTTTTTAAATCCAGGAAAAAAATAATAGTTCACCAGGAGATTTCTTTTAAGCAAATATGTTGAAATACCTATTGTACTGCCAATGGTTCGCTTTGCTTTCAAGTGTCATAAAATGCACTGAACTAACAGGTTTATCTATCAAGCAAGACAAAAAGCATAATTTCTTTTTTTATTGTAGCCTGGTTTTCGTTTTCTGTGAAACTTATTTTCCAAACTTTTGAATATTTGGAGTATGTTCCCCGAATAAGTGCATTTGATACAGTTAAAAGTATTAGGAAGTCGACTAATCTACACAAACGTCTTACATTAAACAAATATGCTTTTGGTAATTCCTTAGATAGATAGATAGATAGATAGATAGATAGATAGATGTAGGGTGATGAGTACAGGATAATCATGAGATACATATACTGGTAAATAACATCTAAAATGTGTCACATTCTCATGGGAGATATTATATATACGTACGCATATATAGAAATAGAAAGAGAAAGAGAGAGAAAGAGAAAGAGAGAAAGAGAGAGAAAGAGAGAGAGAAATATTTATCTGCATTGATAGCCTATTATATATATATATATATATATATATATATATATATATATATATATAAACGATGTGTGCCACCAATAACGTAGCCCCTATATCCATTTGCTATCAAAGTACATATTAGAAATATTACGTCGTGTCTGATTGTTGTTTTGCAAAAAACTCCATAAAACCCAAGGGTCGCAGTCTAAATTCCATGAATTGAATATATATATCTTATATATATTGATTTATTAATATTGTTATATAATAGCTCTATCCTAGATAATGAGCGCACTCCATATTATATGGAACTTGGTTCGACATAAACCCACAAAGTGATTTAGTGACAACCAACACTGTTATAATATAACATACGTATGTGTATATAGAAAGAGAGAGAGAGAGAGAGAGAGAGAGAGAGAGAGAGAGAAAGAAAGATTTATCTGAATTGATGACCTACTGCTACACACACACACACACACACACACACACATATATATATATATATATATATATATATATATATATATATATATATATATATATAAACGATGTGTGCCACCAATAACGTAGCCCCTATACCTGTTTGCTATCAAGATACATATTAGAAACATTACATATATATCATATTTTCACCAAGAACTTAATTTTATGGAAAAAGTTGTTTCATAGACATGTATTTACTTATTCTACTCCTGTCTCGAAAACAATACTTCAATTAGCTGACTATTCATCTTGTCTGATAATCTCGTTTTAAAACCACGATTTTTTTCTTTTTATTAGATTCTTCAGTTGAAGCCACATTTTCTTTGTAAAACATCCTTCACTTATCTGGAGGTAAAGTCTCATACTTTATTCGTTTTTCTCCAACATTTCCCATATTCTACAAAATGTTGCTTGAAAGACTCGATTCGATTTCCGATGTTTCTTCCCCCTGCCCGTCTCCGTCCTGCTGACGACTAAATCATCTAATTCCTCGCCTTCCACTTCCTGTCGTGGCCAGTAGGCAATTGCGTACCCCATGAAAAGCACGCGCATCTCAGGAAATATTTTTGAAAATCAGTTAAATAAATAGAGAAAAGGAGCATCCATCACGTAATGCCTGAAGGTGTCCAATCAGAACTACAAACGTCGATGACGTAAGTTAGTTGCAACCTGCAAGAGTACGGCAGAAACGAAATCATTTTAAAAAATGATCAGTTGAAAAACAAAAACAAAGAGGAAGAGTGAAAAATATTTTATTTTCTTATAATGAATATGAAAAATGACCGTCCAAGGACGCTTTTAGATTGAGTCACGACTTGCGTGCAGAATGGATTATTTTGCCCGGATCGACATAACAATGAAGTTTTGGCGGACAATACTACCTGATTTTTATCCTTTTTTTCAGTTGTGTGTGTGTGTGTGTGTGTGTGTGTGTGTGTGTGTGTGTGTGTGTGTGTGTGTTTTATTGGATGGTGCACGCGAGTGACAAGTTGAACGGTTAAAAAATAAAGAAAGATGCCTAGCATTGTCGGAGGATGCAGCTGAATAGATTTCATGGAAAGGTGTGTCAATACACGTTTCGTGTTCACATCTTGCGCGGCACGGATCATCGACAGTGTAAGCTTTAACGATTTAGTATGTGCTGGGCGGAGAAGTA
>CAUZXS010006376.1:0-27500 GCA_963585895.1 Sepioteuthis lessoniana
CACCAAAACTACGAAAAAAAACAAAAAAAAAAAAAAAAAAAAAAAAAAAAAAAAAAAAAAAAAAAAAAAAAAAAAAAAAAAATGGGTAAATAATAGGCGGCCATCTTGAGTAAATTCTGTTTTATGCTCATCTTTTTTCGTCCTATATATTTAAAAGTAAACTTTTAATGAAGTAAGATATATGAATTTATATTCAATTTTGATACCCCTTTAAAATGTCCCACATTATTGCAGATTCGTGGAGATCAATGTTATTAATATTGTCATTTGGGGGGGGGGTTCGAATTCCTATTCATCTTCTGCTACTATCCTTTTTATTCCACTCATCAAAATACTAGAGATTTTAACTAAGGTGCGTAACAATGAACTGCTTCAGTAGTTGTATGGGGGAATATCTGGGCGATTATAGACTTTTGCACTTTCTCAAGTCTATGTTCCATCAAAAACTTTTCGTTACATTGTTTTCTTGGAAAATTGGCGCCAATCCGTCTACACGTCACCTTTCTCAATATTTCTGAATTTTTCCCTTCTGCACTGAAATTTTAAAAACTCAAGGGTTCATTCTCGATGATCTTAACTAGTAAACAAAGTGAAATGATTCAATTATGCAAATTGAGTGACGTTGATTGCTTATTCAAGTATGACCAGCGGAAATTAAAACCATTAAATAGACTGTTAAGGTTTACTATGGTGTAGCAGTTCATTACGATTGCTTCGACTATGTAAGCTTGCTGCAAGAGTGAGGCTTCTTTTAGTGGCCCCCTGTATTTTTTTCGGTATTAACTATTATAGTTCATTAGTAATGAGATGTAAAAGTACCTGGCAATATGGTAGTGCAGGGAGAAGTGAATTCATGCCTTTTCCATAGCTGTTATTAAGCTGTTATTAAAAGGTGTTTAAGTAAACTTTAATTAAATTCACAGAAGGAGTAGAGAAGCATGTTTAGATTGTTAAAAAATTGTTTCTAAATGGGCTGATAACATGGGTTTGCCACTACAAAACTGAATCGAAAATAGAGTGAAAACTATGACTCTCCGGAAAAGAAAAATATATCGGGCGCAGGAGTACTGAAACATAAAAGGATCCATTATTGTTGATTTCCAGGGAAAAGGTCCAGCAGTAACTGCTTCTTGTCAATTCCGGAGGCAAGATTCATTGTGTGTGTGTAAATAAAAAGGTCTACTTGCTACTTGTACCATATATGTATTTATCCAAACTGCTACAAGCGGGATCCGACACAAGGCCAATTTTTCTAAGCGGAGTACAGTTGGTTTGAATTCAAAGTTTTCCTTCTAGTCTAGTTGCTTTAAAGCTAAAGAAACCAGTCTGCCCTATAATTTACCCATAACTGAGTAGGTGGTGAGAAGAGATGGATTCATGCCTTTCCTAAGAGCATCAGCGCGAAGTGAAACGCAAACATCTTCGTCCTGGATTTGGACACTGTTGAGTTCATTATGCTGGCCGCACCTTCTGGTACCATGTAACCCAACACAACAGGTTACATGTTGCTTGAAGAGGAAGGCATTGCGAAGTAACTTGCTTCCATTCATAGATTCCATGGAGGGTAACTAGGAGACATGGTACTCGGACAACCCTATGTGTTATAGGAAACATCTACCCAATTACTAGGAGGTATTATTTGGAGAGTCTGGCACAGGGCCAGAAACTAGTTTCTTTATTAATAGCTCGCAAGAGCGAGTTGTTCGGGAGAGGCGCCTAAAAAGATATCAACGTCAAATAAAGTTAAAAGAGGCGTGGGAAAAAAAAAATCACGTAGGTCTGCCATGCAGCAAAGAACTTGTAAAACAAACGATTTTTAAAAGGAAATTAACAAAAATGCAGGGTTTAAAGAATCCTTTTTGTTTTTTAAAGAGGACATATCAACCCTCTCGATTTACATAAGGTTGTTCTGACTTCAGATAATTATTCAACAAATTAAAAAGGTATGTAGAGACGCTATAAAACACAGTAAATGGCGCCAATGAAATGGCGCTAACCTGGGGGTCAAACAAATACTCTCCACTATTATGAAAAAGAGATAGCACTTCATTTATGCAATGTTAAAATTTACAATACTTAAAAAAAAAAACAAAAAAAAACGCAAGACGTAGAATAGAATTGGGAAGAAAAAAAATTGTGGAAACCTTTAAAAGGTTTCGTCTTTCTTAGATAGCTATCCACTTTGGGAAATGTCTTTAAAAGCACAACAAAATGATTCCGAGTGAAATAAGGTGAAGAGTTTTTGGGTGAGAGGTTATGCTTTTTGATCAACTGTTGACTGAAAGAAAATTCTGATATATAACTACAGATGAAGTAGTAAGCAAGCTGTTCTCAGATTATTAGGGCTGAATAGTGAGTTCGATCTTCAGACAACAGACTAAATTAGGTTCCGAGAAGTTATCCTTAACGAAACATGTCAATCCAATTTTTCGTATTGTCATTATATAAGTCAGGATAGCGTAGACACTGTTAACTGCACTTAGTGACCGTCAGTTTTTTGTTTAAACGATCATCATACACAAACACATAAGGTGCCCCCCCCAAAAAAAACATGTAGGCAGGTGAGAAATGAATAAGCCTAGGTAGCAGTTTGGAAAAAGTCACTCTCTCAGAAAAGGGAGTAAAGGGCCGACTTTATTATTCGGTGGTTGTGACGCATCTAATGGAGAACAGTGACGGAACTTAATTTTTGCACCAGCTTACCGAGGGGCTTGCTTCCTGCAGGACACTTAATTCCAACATTAAATTCATCTTGTGTCATATTTCGGCTTTGTGAGGAACCGAATAGATATCTATGCATTTGGATTCCTAGATCAGAAAACAGGTGAGTAGCCTCTCGTTATAGATAAAGGTGGCTTTAAACCTTATATAACAGGAAAGAGGAAAGATCCCTTCTGTTATGAATGGTCTAATTTTATCTAAGAAAAAGAAGGGTGGAGTAGAGGGGGAGTCTGAGGTTTTAATATCTCGTAATACACCGTACATTATGGGACCGAGGTAGTATTTACTTTCCTGTTTCCCTGGGGAATGAAAGATATTACATACATATAAAGCCAAAATAACCCGGTTGAGATTAAATAACAAAACAAAAACAAAAAAAAAAAAACCCTTTAAAGTCACATTTTGAGAATATTGATAAACTTGTTCCCACCAATTTCTTCCTTAGCTGGAGAGCTCAGTTCTTTTTTAAAAGTCAGGAATAGGCGCCATACCACACGTTAATTTATAGAAATTTAGTTTCTTTAAGCCCAGAAAAAAAAAATTTACTCGAATCACTCAATCATTTTTAATGCAAGAAAAATTAATTTTTTGATTATTCAAATCCGAAAATTAATTTAAGAAATTAAGAAATACTTTAATGTTTTTGATGTAGTAAAAACTAAAAATTTGGACTGAAGAGGGGTTAAAATACAAAGGCGTGATGACTAAAGCGCTTGACTGCGGCCACAAAGTACGCAAGTTCGAAGCCTAGTCAGTATAGGTTAAATAATATCACTGCTGTTTTTCTAGAAGGATGGCTTTTAATACCCACGAAGGTTGATGTGCCATTAAACTAGGAAACCAAACTAGAGACCCGAGGAGACTTGCTATCACTAGGACTTCAGTTAAAATTGGTGTGAAAAATTCGCATGGGGTGAATGATGATAAACTTCGACGATAGATATCCTTAAAAGCTAGAGAGGTGAAAAAGGTTGTGGAACTGGAAGGTTGTAGTTGGTGAACTAGGAACAGTCCCCAACACCCTAGAACAGAAACTAGGGATCAGAAGAAGAATAGGGACCGGGCTATCCAGACCAAAGCACTGTTAAAATCGGTTAGAATACCTGAGACCTTACTGTAATTCGGGCTTCAGTTAAAAACGGTGCGAAACATTATCACAGTAATAATTGTAACAACAACCGCCGCCCCATTCTGACAGTAATATATTATTACTGACCTCTCCCGTTTGTTATTCAAGCACATGAGTCGGAATAGAAAGAAAGAGTTTCGCCGATCTCGAGAGAGATCCGAAATATCAACCGAAATGGGCTCGACCAAGGACAATTAATTCCGTGAGGAAAATAGCAAATAAGTTTTTATAAAAGGGGATTTTTCACTGCCCGAACAGACTTTCTTTTCAACCAGAGACACTATCTCTTGTGACATACATGAAGACGCAGACATACTAAATCATTAAAACACACACACACACACACACACACGTTTCTTGCGGAGAGATCAAGAGTGAAGATTTCTATTAATGGGGAAGCAAATTATGAAGGTAAAAAACAAAAACAAAACACTCTTTAAATGAGAACAAGACTGTTCTCAAGGTTAGTCCCCAGTAAAAATGCAAAAGAGTAGAAAGGTTAGGGTATGGTAAGATGAGGGAGGATCCCGTTTCTTTTTTCTCTAACGTTTCGGTTTGCTTTACCGAACAGCAAAGTTCGTCGTTTAATTTTTTGACAGATATCGAACTATTTAAGATTAAGAAGGAATTGAGGGGTAGGGGAAAGCAGATACCTGGGTAGCTTATCGAATTTGAAAGCTTGTCATACGTAATTAACAATGATTTTTCTTGCATAAATAAACTGGAGGGGAGAATGAGAGAAAGACTGGGTAATCTGAGAATGAAGTCGACTGCACTTAGAAGTAGTGCTCAGCTAATCAAACAGATGAGAACAGTTACCATATACAGCACACACTTGTCATGTAATGAAGTTGACATTTTAAAACGATAATCCTCCTACTTTAGTCACGCGGCGAATATAACCCATTAGTAGTCTTATATTGAAAAAAAAAAAAAAAGATACTAACTCTTACAGAGACTTTAGTCGGAAATTGCGAAAATCCTCATAAATTCTTTAAGAAATAAGAACCCTTTTGCAAATCAGGCCACCATTTTTCATGAAGCAAATACAGATGATTTTTTTTTTTTTTTTTTTTATATACAGGTGGTCCTCACCACCATCCAACCGTTTCAACTTAATTGAGAAAAAAAAAATACAAAAAAAATAAAAATTCAATAAAACCATCTTGCAAAATTTACCATTTTTAACCCATGGGTTCAAGTGTAAAAATTTACCAAATATATTCCGAAGGAGTTAGGAAAAATATATACAAAGTAAATCTTCTGATAATAAAAAGAACAATTCAAATAATTTAAGTGGTCTCAAAGACTCTGTAGGCAGAATCATTAGAACCACTAAGAAAAAAAAAAAAAAAAAAAAAAAACCCAGATAAATTAAGTTCTTTGCCGACTACAATATTTCTGTCGAATTTTTAAAAAATATAATTTGTTGGATTCCAGGGCAAATTATATATACACTCAGACACACAATGTATTTACCAACAACTTCACATAAATAGGTGACACAAGGTCAATTTTTAACAGGAGATGACAAGGGTTTGAATTCAGAGTTTTCTTTCTCCTAAACTGGTTACCATAGCAAGGCTAACGAACTCATTATTTACCCAGAGCTGGAGCGTCAATAGTTGGATTCACACCTTTCCCAAGACTATTAGCATTATGTGAAATGCAAAGTCTCACATCGGATTTGAACGAGAGTCAACGATTTCATTTCCTACGATGATAACCATCTCATATATATATATATATATATATATATATATATATATATATATATATATACACACACACACACACACACACACACACACATACATACATACATACATACATACATACACACCCCATCTCCTTCCCCATGAACAGGATGTGATACAAGGTCAACACTTTTAGAGTTTAACAGGTTTGAAGTCAGAATTTACCTTCCCCTGGACCAGATGTCATACGAAGGTTAAAGAACCCATTCTGTATTACCATTCATTTACCCATTGCTGAAGGGAGAGTAATTGGATTTATATATTTTCCAAAAGATGTTAGCGCTGTATGAAAATGCCAACAGCCTAATCCAGGATCTGAACGTTGTTCGCCGTATCCCTAATTTTCCACGTTAACCATTACATTAGGAGCGCGCGTGCGCACGCACAACTACATAAAAGTTAGCGGAGCGTAGTCGAGAGCGACCCGAACGCTCCCTTTTCAATAGCTTCTACACCGAAGTGCAGGAGAGGGCGTAACTCCTTTCCCTGGATTGCTCCACTTTTGATCCGTATTTTATGATCCCGAGGGTTAAGTCAGGAAGCACCAAGTACCTTTTTTCTTTCTTTTTTTAAAAGTCTTTGGTAGACCCCTAGTCTCCCGGGCCATTGGCAAACAAATACACACACACACACATATATATATATATATATATATATATATATAAAATATGCGCACGTACACTATATATACCTAATATACCCACTATGTATTTTTTAAACGTATGCATATCACTTAAAATTTGTAGACAACTTGTGTTCGGTTCTCTTTATTGCTATTAACAACGGACGTATAAGCGAATGGACGTAGTTCACTTGAACGCTACGTGACATGAATAATTGGATGTAGAACCCTCGATGAAAATGTTCGGGCAGACCTTGTATACGAGTCTATTATGCAGGGTTATCCTTGAACCTATCAACCGCGGATAATGAGGTCCAACCGATAGTTAGAAATTAGAAAAGGTTGGATGATCACCTGGACACATTCTTTATTCCAACTCGAACGCGTGCAATCATTGCATTACGTTTTTGCTTTTTCAGTTATACACGCGAACTAATCAACCGAGAGTTGTACAATCGAAAACTTATGGATCATTTATTGTTTTAAATAAATCATTTTTTCTGCCACCCAGCAGTTTTCTACAAACCTCATGAATTGACATTTTCTATTTTGTTAGCTGGATCAATTTTCTGACCGTAGAAAACTTGACACTTTTTGTGTCAGGTGTATAATGAACGTTTGTAGTGTCATCAGGTCTGTGTGTGCGTGTATATGGATAATTATGGAATTTTAAATTGAAAAGCAGGTTGAGTAATTCTCACGAGAAATTAAAGCCGGGCTTTTTAAAAAAGATATATTAACGTTTATGACGATTGACAGTACTTAAAAACTTAACAGGATGTTTTATTAGATATACATAATTGACCCAACACCAGTTTCTCAAAGGAGGTTTATCCAAGAAATATATAAATCTCCACACAGAAAAACCATCATATACGCACAAAATTATGTCAATATACACAACCATTTTATACACCCACATACAGAACACATACACTATATATATATATATTAATCGTAGTCGAGGACAACCCGAGGGCTTCCTTTTCATTAGCTACAACACCCAGAGGTATAGAGAGGGCGCTACTCCTTTCCCTGAGAGATATATGCGCGCTATTGCACACATCTCTATTTTGTCAGTAATGTTTTTACCCTAGAACATTGACTATACTTTCTACCTGATTTTTAAAAGCATTTCAGAATTAGGGTTCATACCTAACCTATAGACTACACCTTTTTGATATCCTCTACACGACATAAATCAAGTTCTGATACTTGCATTTTAAATATTTTCATAAAAACATTAGGTAATTCAACTGAACTTAGTCTCCAGTCGTCAGAGACATTCAATGTATTAGTGCAGATGATCGACGTAAAACGGAGGGACAGTGGGATAGAAAAAGCATGAACCCTTTCTTACGTTTACTAAGATTAAATGTACTTTGTCCTGAAAAGTGAACAGTTTAACTTTTCCAAGATTTTGTGTCACAATATTATTAATAACGTTTATTTACTTATTCTAACTAGTAGGTATTACACAAATAGCATATATTCAGAAGTTTATAAGTCCGATCAGAGATCGTTATTTGCTACTGATACCATGTAACCCGTCTCATGTTATTTACAAAGATGGGCACTGCCAAATAACCTATAACTCAGAGATAGGTTATGAAGGGGACTACTCGGCTGGCCACACCGACGATCTAATAGGTTATAGGAGGTTGACATCCATTATTTAGATGTTTAAAGGCAAAGTTACTAAGTGTAAACGAAGTTACTCAGCGGTCATAATGATATCAATATTTTTATTTAAGAAGTGAGATTCTTTATTTTCGTTTTAGTTAACCCAAATTCTGAAAATAACGGATATAAAAAAAAAAAAAAAAAAAAAAAAAAAAAATCAAAAAACAAACCTCGCAGACCTCACAATTCAGTGGCAAATTGCTTTATTTTAGGTCAGAGAATTTGAAGTGTATTGCTCTAATGAAATTATTGCTACGATGTTTTTGTTTTTTTTTATACCCGAGATACTCTTATGTATTACACAATAATGAAACTTTTAGTAATACCTAAAAAGGAAATGGTGGTATTCATTATCGCTGCTACAATGTAGGTTGCACCGATTTCCTTCCTCGTACGCAAGAAGATTATGTTAAAAGCGGATCTGAAAAGAATGGAAGTGGTCACCTGCGATCATATAAAAGGTATTTATAAATAGGCATCAGTGAGTAATGTCACAGAGAAAAGATTTAAGAGAGATCATAAGACACATCACAATTTTTTTTTCTTATATTAACTTAAAAATAAATTTCGCGAAAGGAAATCAGAAAAAGAGCAACGAGAGAAAAGGTGGTTTATATGGAATTTTCAAAGAAGAGTAACCTGGACCTTGGAACATTTGTGTTCGAGTCAATGGGGCAATGCTGTCAAATTTTGGCAAGCCAGTAAAGAGAAAATTCTGATAAAAGAAAGAAAAACACTTGAATGCTTACTTCTGTATACAAGTTCAGCCAAACCAACTCTTCTGCCTTAAACCCTTGATCAAAAGGGGTCAGGATATTTTAAAATTTTAGGGTCTATTCTTTCAGGGAGTGGTAAACTTTAAATATTAAACTTTTTTGGACAATTTTCATCAGAAAGAGAGGCAGTTTTTTTATTTATTTTAAAAACATATCGATCTCATACAACCAGAAGCAATAAGTTCTTTGATTAAATTTCTGGTTAAAGTCATAAATTTACAAGAAACCAGAAATTGAGAGGAATTTTGAGATTGATATCAATGGCAAAGAGAAAAGAAAGAAAATGTGTGTGTATGCACAAAAAAGAGCAGAGAAGGAGCAACTCTCTCTCACACACACAATATATGAAAGAGAGAGAGAGAGAGAGAGAGAGAGAATGAATTCATACTACGGTAACATTGGCCCCTATCAAGGTTGACGATAGAAGTAGAAGGCTTTTTTTAGTGTTCTGTTTAGGTAAAAGTAGTTAGGAGGGAGTGGCTTGCCCATGTGTTCACCCATCCGTTCATCCTTAACCCTTAACAGAAATTCGAATACCGTCGCTCGACTGTTTTTTGTACTTTTAACCATTGCGACACTCCGGAGAGGGTAGAAAAAATAGTTAATCTGCCAGTCTCTGTAAGAGTTCGATCCTTACCAGGTATTCCACTACTGCTGGTGTTCTGGGTCAAAGACGACAGTTTATGGCCGATATGTGTTATTTACTAAGCTTGGCATAGGGCCAAAATCATGGGGTACTTTTGAATCGATCTTATAAGCAATGGTCAGTAAGCCTAGAATGCTATGAAACCATGCACACACACGTAAACAAAGTTTCGGCTTTTTTTTTTACCTTGGAGAATTGGGGTAACAGTTTTCCGACCTAACATTCGCTCAGATTTTACTTAAGGGGAGAGAGAGAGAGAGAGAGAGAGAGACAGAGAGAGAGAGATGACAAAAAGCTAAAACAGTGCGAACAGTTCGAGTCTCACTACAGCAGTCTGGTACCAGACTAAGTCAAATTCGACAAATATCTAATCTGCTTCGGACGAAGAGACTTACAAATTTCCTCTTGCTATTAGTGGTTACTGTTCGATCCTAGATTGAATGAGAGAGAGGCCCAAGATTTCGAATGCCACTTAAAAAGATTTTAGGCTTTTCTTCACTTAAAAGTTTGGTTCAACAGTCTCAAAATGTTTCCATCTTCGTACAGTACTCAGTCCCATTAAAATAAATATATAAAAAAAAACAAACAAACAAAAAACAAGTGTCTATTTACTAAGGTAAGTCTGACACAAGATGAGCAAGAAAAATAAACAAAAAATCTGGACTTACGAACCATTACAACTATAGTTCATATCCCTAGATGAATAGATAAAAGATTTATTTACAAAATTTAGCTTAGGCATGGTACAATGAGTCCGTAACAAAACATCCAGGGAAGATCCAACTCAACACTTGAATAGACTTCCAAGATGGACGGGCTACGGCAGGTGAGAGAAGGGGGGCGGGTTAAGTGGGTGGGGGATAATGGAGTACGAAAGCTGATGTAAATGTTGATTGAATGCGAAATAAGATGAACTAATCGAAATAGACATCAAATTTGTTGGAGAGGCAGAGATTGAAGAAAGGAGGGGAAAAAAAAATGGAAGAACACTGTGCAGGCGTTTAGAGGGGGAAAAGAAATAGAAGTGAAAGGGGGGAAATAGAAAGAAAAGAAACTGAAATCAGTTGGTGAAGATGGCAAGGGAGAGAGATGGCTCGAAAGAGAGAGAGAGAGAGAGAGAGAGAGAGAGAGAGGGGGGGAATGTATTGAAGAATATAGAAAACGGGTGAGAAAAGGCGAAAAATAATTAGATAAAAAGATTATGTAGAGAGACAAAAGATGAAGGTTTGAAAGGACAAAATTAAAATGCAAAACAATGACAGCGTGTGGAAACTGATAGAAAAAGATGAAAAAGGCGAAAAGAGAAATGAATAGAAAACAAGAAAGATGGTGGGTAGACACGAACTTGTAATGAGAACGAACAGATCAAACACGAAGAAAGGTGGCTGTACATTTAATGAAAAACAATAGATGTAAAAAGGAAAAAAGGCAGCGAGAAAAAGAATATGATAAGGCTAAATTTGAATTGAATGACAGAGAGAGAGAGGGGGGAATTGTTGCATCAGTCGAAGAGAGGAATGCTCCCTTGAAAAGCAGCATTCGAAATCTTGGCTTTTAACCGGGTTGGAACACCAACCAGTCGTGATTATAAGAAATACCTCAATATATATATATATCTCAGAAGTTCAGAATGTTTGAGTACACTGATCAATCTGTTTCTCTTTCTCAAATTAGCCAGTGTTCCTCCGTATTTCACCGAACTTTTTACATATTTCTGGAAACCACTTCCCCATAGGAAATTAAAAAAAAAAAAAATGTCAATTTTTTTTATCAGGGCATTTTCAAATCAATTCTATGAGAAAGATTTTAGTCTTCAAGTTTATCTGAATCTTTAAGCAGTGCCTTCGCGTGTGCACACTAACGTTATATATCACACACATACTGAGTATGAGTACTTTTGAAGAGTTAATACACGTCGACTTATACACGACTAACTAATTTTGTAAGGTTGAAATTTCCATCTCGTAAAGACCAGGAACAACCCATAGCTCCATAAATTAAATGCTTTTATGGCAATAGGTTGTGTGTATATATATATATATATATATATATATATATATATATATACATACATACACATACAAAATTTTCCAGCGCTATTTTTTGTAAACTAATGACTGATAACAGTTGAAAACCAGTTTTCCGTTGCAAACTTTCGCAAAGGCTGTGTTCACGCGCACGGGTGTGTGTGTGTGTGTGTGCGCGCACGCACACACACGCACACACACACACACACACACACACTGACTACTATAGGAAGAGAAAGATAAAGGCTTGGGGGAAAAAAAAGATAGATGAAGAAACAAATAGAGAGTGGAAGAAATAAAATATATAATGAGAAAGATAGAGACTACATATCTTTGTCGTGTGGAAGATACAGAACAGAGACGGATAGAAAGAGTAATTGAGGAAGGCCGAGGGGGAGGGAAATAGCAGTATTTGATATGCAGAAACCCTTAAGACGAAGGGTGAGGAGGAAGCGACAGGTATCTCAGAATTAGAGAGGCAAGTATAGAATAAGGGGGGGGTAGATCATGGAAGAAAATGTGTTCAAAAGACGTTACATTATCTTTCTTTTCATCACTACATAAAGCTCTCTTTATTTTTTTTATTAATTTGGACGCCTACCGTAGATCAATGACGAGGAAGCTAGTCAGAATAATTTTTACTCCTGTAGTTTTGAACCCCACCGAGTTATGAAGGTCTTGTGTCAGACTAGCATAAGCCGTGGTCAGAAAGCTAATTATGCTAGTAAAGATATTACTCGTTGCGTGTCTAACTTACAATAGCTTTTGTTCTAGAATAAGCCGTACTTTTAAATAACCACCTTAGCACGATGGGTAGTAACTTATTCGATTCTCACAGGGTGCACCCATTAAAGTAGGCTTGTGCCAGACTTAAATTTTTTGCTATCTTTTCCCTCACCTCATCCATATCTCCAAATCTTTCGTTAATAAACGCACCGTGAAGAGAATCGACGTAAATTAAGACGGAACTATAGAAAGAAAAAGAAGTGTGTGTGTGTGTGTGTATATATATATATATATATATATATAAGAGAGAGAGAGAGAGAGAGATTAAGTAGACGTCAAATCAAAGGCTCTTTATATTAATAAGATTCTTTTACTAATAAGGATACCATCTCTTTCCTTTCTCTGTCCAACTTCGGAGAGAGAGAGAGAGAGAGAGAGAGAGAGTGAGAGAGAGAGAGTGAGAGCGAGAGTGGAGGAGAGAGAGAGAGTGGAGGAGAGAGAGAGATTTAATCCAGAATTTATAAGTAGGAAAGAAAGATACATACAGAAAGAGTACAAACGAATCGGCTGTCTTGTCAGTTCTTCTTACAAAGAATGTACAGTAATCCTTCTTTATCCGCGGGGGATGTCAAGATTTCAAGCGGGTGTTTGAAACCGCGGATAATACATAACCCCTCTACATTGAATTAGCTTTTCTTCGCCTAGTACAAAGGTTGACTTACAGTATCTACTACCCTTAAATAGGTATCCTCTACATACTGACCAGGTCTACCGCTTACTAAACCACACATATATATATATATTCTGTAGAAAATAGACGTTGAAAAGGCATGAATCAATCTTTTTGTCAGTTATCGGGAATCGTAGGACAGACTAGATTTGGTACGGCAATCGGTCAAAGAGAAGGAGAACTGAATTTAAACCAGTTATTCTCAGCTTAAGAATTGACCTTGTGGCACACTGCCTGTGGCGAATGGGTTGGGATATATATTTTATCTAAAGACTGAATTTTTAAAAAAATACTTGAAGCGTAGTCATGAAACTGACATGGAAGAGGTGAGAAGACATTTTCGGTTTTATATTGCTTTATTGACCAATATTTTAGCACTCACTTGGCTTAAGGAAAGTGTTTTTACAATGAATGATAGGTTCTTTTGCCCGTGGTGTAATGGTTATCGTCGTAAGAAATGGACACGGCGATACGAGTTCAAATCCTGGATGAGGCTGATTGCATTTCATATAGCACTAATACCCTTGGGAAAGGTATGAATCCGATTATTCTCCCTCCAGCTATGGGTAAATAGTAGGGCAGACTTATTTCTTCAGCCTTGGTCAGGCAACTAGTCTAGGAGAAGGAAAACTGAATTCAAACCTGTTAAACTCTGCTTAAAAATTGACCTTGTGTCATATCCATATTTACCAACCCCTCCGCTCGGGCAGGATAAAATAATTTTTTTTTTTTTAATAAAGTTTAATTTATGAGTTAGATAAACGAATAATTATGATAAAATAAAATAGAATAATCATAACATAAGTTATGCGATTCAAAAATTATTATCGAAGAGAAAAAAGTATTTTACATTCTCTTTGGCATATCCTAAAAGTCAGCATCACTGCTCTTTGCTTTGGGACCATTATTAAATAGAACCTTGACTTGTTTATTTGTCGGATTAACCGTGGATAAATGAAACCGGAGAGAGAGAGAGAGAGAGAGAGAGAGAGAGAGAGTGAGAGAGAGAAAGAAAAAGAGAAAAGCCTACAAACTGAATTACAGAGAAAAAGGAAGCAGAACCCCCCCCCACCAATCTCAATATACTCATGCAACATTACTGGAACCCACCCCTTTCATTTTGTATGGTATACCCTACTCCTTCGTACTCCACGAGTAAAGAGATAGTTGTATTAGGAATCCAGGGGGATCGAACTATCTACATAGTAGCCCGCAAACTTGAGCTATTTAACCCTTACTCATTAGTGAGGTACTCTCTCCTGTTGCCCTCAAATCCCATACAACAAAATTCACAATAATTGGATAGGAGGTAGACATAAATTTCATCCTTTTGCTCGAGACCCAAGTACAGCAGTCTGATTAAATCATTAGT
The DNA here is from genome assembly GCA_963585895.1 of Sepioteuthis lessoniana. Taxonomy (NCBI): domain Eukaryota; kingdom Metazoa; phylum Mollusca; class Cephalopoda; order Myopsida; family Loliginidae; genus Sepioteuthis; species Sepioteuthis lessoniana. The sequence goes on from CAUZXS010006376.1 coordinate 14,190, forward strand.
GTAGAGGAACAACAGCAACTAGGAAAATGTTCGTGTTTCTTAAGAGAGTTGAACCGCTATTTTTGAAATAGGAAACCAGTAATATGAGGGTTACAATTTTGTTTTTTTGACTATATTTTAGAACAACATTTTATTTACTAATACCATACACATCAGATGGTAAGAAAAGTGGTCTTAAAGTGTTTGTTTTTAAAAGTAGTAGCCAGTAAGCTTAGACTAAAGGCTTGAAGTATGAAACATTCAAGAAGAACCGTACTAATTAAAAATGATTTGCTCGTCTAATTCGTTTAGTTACATCACGTGTTCTATGAGATTTTTTTTAGAAGAATCACATATTTCACTGAAGAAGCTTGGTATGAGCTCACATGCATTGAGCATCCACTTGGAAATAAACTCACAAGCAATCTAAGAGTAAATTTCATAAATGGGGCCTTGTATCAGTATTGTTGGCTCTCAGTCTTCCGAGATTATATATATATATATATATATATATATATATATATATATATATATATATATATATATCACACACAAGTCATTAGTTACTAAGATCTATACGTAGAGATTTATTTTGAACGCGTGCATACAAATGTCATAGTATTCCCCCTTTATCCGCGGAGAATATGTTCCAAGAAGCCTCCCAAGTGTTTGAAACCACAAATTATATAATACTTATCAAGTCAGACGTGTTGAATAGTAGTTCACATGGAGATCGAAAGCGCGAAACTCTAGGTCGTGAGCTCTTATCCTTCTGTATATCTTTTTCTTTATAATCGAAATATATCTCAATATTTCCCTCCATTTTTATACATTGGAAATTTTCCAGATTAGAAATGCTTCTAGTGTTAAATCTTAATTATAATTGCGTGCATATATATATATATATATATATATATATATATATATATATATATATATATATATATATAATTGATAAATTCAGTATGATCATGTTCTGCTAGTTCTTATTTTCAGAGAATTCAGATCTACAGAGAAACGCTCACACGCACGCACTAAATATGATTTTTATTTTGCGTGTGTGCTCAACACTTAAACTTGCGTGTTCATACACAATAACATCTTGTGCGATGCAACCAGAAATCTTTTCCTATTCTAAATACAGTCTCGTATTAAGTTTTATAGGATGAAAAATTCCATAAGAGTAATCAATAATAATAATAATAATAATAAAAAGACCCCTCTATTTTTATCTATAATGAACAGGTAGAAACCCTATTATTTTGTGTCTACCCCCACTCACTCACGCACACACACACACACACACAAATGAAGGTGGCTATAACGAGTCTACACACATGTTAGGTGTAGACTTCATTAATCCGGAAATATAACTTCGATTATCTAGAAAAAAATCCTTCCAAGATTGTTCAACTACAGTAGCAGTCCTACAGTTGGGATAATGGCTACTTAAATAGCCGACATCAAGGACAAAGATTTTAGGAGGTTGAAGCTTGGTTTCTTGAGGGGTACCCTCAAACATTAGTGCATAAAATTATGTGCAGTAAAGCCTTTTGGGAATTTGGTAAAATGGTACACAGGATAAATTTTTAAGCGGAGTAAAGCTGGTTTGGATTCAGTTTTCCTTCAACTAAAGTGATTACCAAAAGAACCCGATCTGCCCTACTATTTATCAGTAACAGAGGATGGGGCTCGGAGGTGGGTAGAACAAATAGATTCGTACCTTTCCTAAGGGCATTAGTGCGAAGTGAAACAGTCTTGGCCAGTATTTGAACTAGAAGTGGGAGAGGGGAGTGTTGAAAACGACTTCCAATGCTTTTTTACCAGATTCAATAACTGAATTTTTCAATAATCCGGCTTCTAATAAAAAAAGCAGTCAGAATTAAACATGTGACTTGTACGAGTAGGTGTACAAATATATATTATCTCATTGGAGGCGCTCGTAGTGTAATGCTATCACCGTAGAAAATGGACATAGCAGCCGGAATTCAAATCCTGGACGAGGCTAATACCGCCAGTACACTTTAAAAAAATATGCATCCAACTATTCCCTACAGCTAGGGATGAATAGTAGGGCAGACTGTGCTCTTTAACCTTGGTGAAGCAACCAATCTAGGAAAATGAAAACTGAATTCAAGCCTGTTGAACTCTGCTTAAGAAATTGACGATATGTCACATCCTCTGTGTGTGTGTGTGTGTGTGTGTGTATTACACATCTAATATTCTGTCATACTTTATCGCTAACGATCTGGCAATGAAACAACAAATGGAAAATACCTTTATTAGAGATAGCATCAAAAGGCAAGACACCTAAATATACACTGTAATCAACAACTGAACTTTGTAAATAATTAAGTATGTTATATCTGACTTATCTGAAAGAAATACAAGATTTATTTTCCTGAACGTAAACCTGTACGGTGAAAGATCGATAAATACGTAGCCCGACAGGCTGTCATTAGCTGAATATCGATCTGAAATGCTCATTGTATAATATCCGAACTCTTGAGATTAATATTCACCGTGAATTAAGAGTGCTGATAAAGGAGATTATGCTAAAAAAAAATAAACAAAAAAAAACAAAAACACAAACAAACTATACAATCATTATTGTACCTATCGTGTATATTAATTTATCAATCAAATTTTGAATCCTTATAATTATTTTAGGAAATAATTAGCGTCGACCTCTACATGAACAATATCTTAATGATTGAAATTCAAAATAGGAAGAACGGGAATGAAACCCTTGGCTTCAAAAATTGATTCCATTAATTAATGATTTTGTCACCATAAATTAAAAAAAAAAAAAAAAAAAAGAAAAAAAGTCGACCTTTACACGAGTAATTCTGATTGAAATTCGAACAGGATTTTATCACTATGAATTAAGGGTCGACTTATACACGGATATACAAGTTACGTATATAATGGATTTTCGAGGGGGTAAAGAGTAAAGCAACCCAGAAAGATAAGAAATGTTAATTGGGGGAAAAAAATAAAACTTTTTCCGAGAATTGGACATTGGTGATGAAGATAGGCAAATGATAAGAAAAGGAAAGGTATATGTGCGTGTTCATTCCTTTTACTCATCTTCAGTGTAAAAAGGAGGGGAAGAAAAAAAAAAAAGTCCCAGGCTGTAATCTATACCCTATAGATAACTGATTTTTTTTTTTTGAGGAAAATAAAAAATAATCTGATAGTAAGTAAAGTATATTTGTAAAACTTTAAAAGAAAAAAAAAAGTGTCGGAAGGAGAGAAACAGCAAATCTATCTCCTCCCCATAAACTTCTTCGGAAAGAGAAAACAGAATAAGACCTTCAACTATCTTCATTTTACACTTCCTTATTCAAATAAATTTATCTTGCTACAGTAAAAGGATTATATATATATATATATATATATCTTTAAAACCTTGTCTACGCTTGGGATATAGGAAATCTTTATTAAAATACTTTAATGATTTTCTATTCATTGAGCGCAAGAAGTGACCATCCATATATACTGGTGTATAGGTCGAATTGAGACCTAATTTTTTAGACCAAAAATAATCGCTCATCGATTCATACAAGAGTAATAATTTCGCAAGGTTGAAATTCAAATACAATGAAAACGACTAGGACGAAACCCTTGGTTTCCAAAATTAATTCCATAAAAGACTTTTGATCAAAAATCAAGAGCCGACTTTGACACGAGTAAAAATTTTGTAAGGTTGAAATTCAAACAAAGGACTAAGAACAATCTTTTGATTTTAAAAATCAGTTCCATTTAAAAGTTAGTTTACACAAGAGTATAAACGATTATATTAGTTCGTCCAGTCCCATAATAGTTGCACTTTTATCTAACTAAATTTTATACACTAAGCATCAATTATTATGGGTCAAATTGCATTTTTTTCCCTATACAAGAAAAATCTATTTTTCTGTGTTCATTTAGAAAAAAAAACATCAGTTGTATTTTAATGGAATTAAATGGTAAAATAATGAATAAAACACGGAGGCCATAAAGGATACCAGATAGTAATAAAATCGAATTCACTAAAAATGGTCATCTCATCTAGCTATCCAATTACACAACACGATTATATCACAGAGAAAATGGGAAAACAAAGTAATCCAAAAGTGATGAATTTATTATGAAGGAAAGTCAATATTAAAACGTTTCGGTTTTAGTAAAGCCTTCATCAGGACTTTTAAATGGTGAAACTAGTGTTGCTAGAACACCGATTATATATATATATATATATATATATATATATATATATATATATATATATCCCTCCAGGTATATTTGCTGTGCCCATAAACTAGAAAAATCATTCATCATTGTCATTCTCTCAAAGACAATTGAGAATTACCTACCGTGAACGTTTTGTTGCAGGGTCTTTCATGACCATTGCTTCCTTAATTTCTCCAAATTTTCCAAAGTACTCCCTGAGACCATCTGGAAAGGAAAAAAAAAAAATTTTTAATTTAATATTGATAAGTGAGGTTGAAAATGCGTGTGTGTACCTAATTCATACAAAGTTTTTTTTTTTCTATAGAGGAAATCGATTACAGTTGAAAGTTTCGCTTGGTAAATATTTGTGTATGTGTGTTCGGACCTTATATTGCATATGCGTGTGTGAACCTGATAACTACCAGTGTATATATGTATCAACATAAATATGTATACATACAGGTATACACACACTATTATGTCACCTGTGTGTAAATCATGTGAAATTATATATATATATATATATATATATATATATATATATATATATATATATAAGAGAGAGAGAAAAGATCTTTGCTTTAAAAAGCAAACTAAAATAAAAGACAAGCATCTTTATAAGAAAGAAATTGTTTTTATACAACAGGCAGGGAATTTTTTTTTGCGATCATATTTATTTTAAAACAAATGATTGACAGAAATCGGTTGCATAAGTCACTACTGTAGCAAGCATTCATAAAAATATAGCTTTACAGGAAATATGATTTCCAAGGTTTTATGGCGGGAATAGTTTTTTCTTTTTTTTTTTTTACACTTATGAAAATGATATATACGAAGGTACATCAATAATGTCTGATAGTAATCAGCTTATTTTTTTATCTAAATATCTACTGTATTATCGAATTAAGTGTATTGATAACGAAAGTTACATTGGAAAAGAAATATGTAATTTTTCTTTCATCATTAACCCATGTGTGTGTACAGTTGTCTACGACATCATAGCATAATTACTTCCTTTTCCACCTGCTGAAAAATATGTCTACATAAGAAATACTCTGAGTGTGTGGGGGGGTGGGACACCTCGATAAGTACCAAGGTAGGTAGGCAAATATTTAAAGAGAAAAAAAAAATTGTCAACAGATTTAGGTAAGATAAAAAGAAAAAGTTGAAATTTAGCGTCGGCTTAAAGTTTTTATTCAGTTCAGATATATATATATATATATATATATATATATATATATATATAAAGAGATGCGGACAAAGAGACACGAAGTATCTCCCCCCCCCAAAAAAAACAAACAAACTCAAAATTTCTTTTGGAGTGATTTCAACTATTCAACAAAACCCTGAAAACGGTGGGTTCCTTAAATAAACCGAGTGATCAAAGTTAAAAATTATCAAACTTAGTGATATCACCTCTAGCAAACACATGCGCGCATATATATATATATTTATTTATATTACACACACACACACACACATTATATATATATATATATATATATATATATATATATATATATATATACACACACACACACACAGATGTGTGAAGGCCGCCTGATTTGAAAAATTGGCACATCACCATTTTTCTTTCCTTCAATGTAGCATTATCCCAAGTTAAAAGTTCCCGACCTAAACTAGTTCACACATACTTTTTCAAACTATTTACACATGTGCACACTGAAGGATAAGTAAAATTATAGTAACGGGAGGAATAGCTAGATACCTATCATATCTTCGAACAGCTCTCCGTAGGAATGTATGTAAGCATATTAAAAAAAAAAATAAATAAAAAAAAAATGTAGGTAAGCATATTTAAAAAGCCTTAGACACTAATCGTTCCACATATGTGCGTGTAAATTTTATGGCCACTATTGCACTTTTACCTATACACACAGTTTTGAGGGGGGGAGGGGGGCATCGCACCAGGTAAATGTTTATATATGTAGAGAAATGTTTCATACAAAAGATACACATGGTACTATTATATCTTCTTTTACGTACGCCCGACACCGTATCAATGCATATGTACGTGGGTGTGTGAATGACGTACCTATGAAGATTATATAGTTAGGTTTGATTTTATTTTTAAAGAGGATAAAAAAAAAGTGTGGGAGATTTATTTTTCTATCAATGAAAAAACTGATAATAGACTTAGCCTGTGTACCATTAGGTCCGACATAGTTAATTAGTGAGTGAAACAAACTACAGGATTGTACAGAGCCAATCTTGAGATTGGAGCGTGTGAGTGCGCATTATATATATATATATATATATATATATATATATATTACACACACACATTTGTTTGAATAAGAGGATCAGCTACATTCGGAAATACACAACAAATCCAAGTCCTTTTTGTCAAGTTTTATAAGGCATTTCATAGAACAGTTCAGGGTCTGACATCACAAGTTAGAACAAGATTTAAAAAAAAAAAAAAAAAAAAAAAAAAAAAAATTTTTATATTCATTCTGACGTATTTTTTTTTATCGATTTCAAATTATCCCAATACAAAAAAAAACAAAAACAAAAAAGAAACAACACAAACAAACATTAAATAACTCCTAGTTTGAGAAAAATCAAGGTATTTTTCATAAAAGAAAAAAAAAAAAATCATCTTAAAAATGGCAAAAAAGATCCCCCCGCCACAAATATATTTATTATGATAAGCTGTGGAGTAGAATTAAGGTTTTATTCAGAATGTAATCCTATTCTAAAACTAAGACACACACACACACACACACGTTAATTTTGAGGGAAACCAGTTTTGAGCTGATACGAAGACAGATAGTTCAAATGCTATGGTAGAAAATTGACCAGGCTCATTGACCATAACTTACGGGGGCCATTATGGTGGGTTTTATTTCATAAGTAGTCTTGCATTCGGAGAGGAAAGAAGAAATTACGTCATTTTAAGCAATAAATAACGATTTAATTATAACATCACCGTTGAAGTTTTACGTGATGTTTGTTATCAATATTTATCATTATTGCTTTTTAAAGCATTTTCTTTAGTAGACGAGTGGTTGCTGTAACCCAAAATAGTTTTAAACGAATATTTATTACAAATATGACACTGTCGCCCCATTATTATTATTATTACTACTAATACAATTATTATTAGGCAACGATAGAAACTATACATTGTAAGTTTCATCAATACTTAAAATCAAAATTTTATTACACAAAAGAACGTTGATAACAACTTAAGTGTCGATGACGTTACCTAATCTTTTCATTTTGCTATTTATAAAAATAAAAGAGACAAAAACAAACAAAACGGGATTTAATTTTTTCCGACCCCTTCCCCCCCATTTTTAAGGACAAGGCTACCGCTGTCCTACATTTTATACGGGCTCCTCTAGATTATCAACATCTCTTTATCCATGGAAGAAAAAGAAGGGGGACAGAGGAAGAAGGAAGGGAAACGATGATCGAGCAAAGAAAAAAAAAAAAAAAAAAAAAAGAAAATGAAACAAACTAGATTCGATCGACCACATTTTTTTTCTCAATTTAATTTGCCTTATCAACGCGTTTTGATTTCTGTAAACATTAAAATCATCTTTCGGCTGATACTTAAAGCCGAGCGGACCACAAGGCCACAAGTGTACGAGTAGAGACACCTTGAACTAGTTAATACGTTTTAAAAATAAAATCAAGCCCATTAAGAAAAGAAAAAAAAAAAAAACCTGTGTAAGTTATGTTTATATAGATATACAAGATTTTTCTCCTTCACATAATCACAAAAATCTCAGCAATATTTTAAGGAAAGTCGAATTTATCTAAGAAAATTGCGAAATAAAATTTTCATTATCCTGATTTAGGAAGGTATATTTGTCTGGCGTAATTTATCTTTTTCAAATCATATATAAAGAAAAGAAAAAGAAAAAGATTTCCACATTAAAATAAAAAAAAATCAACTATCATTTGTTTTCACTTTTAAAAATAACAATTCAGAAGTGTTCTGATTGTTGAAGCATAGAAATAATTCGCTTAGAGGAAACGTATCACTTTTAGACCAGAAAATGAAATGCGGTCAATAATATAAAAAAAAAAATCGACAAAATAACCCCTGATTTTCAGACCAACACGCTTTAGTTTCGTGGACGTCCAGGCCATTTCAACCTGTCTGTAATTGACAACGAGAATAGTCAAACTCAGCCTGGCCCAAAAGTCGGGGATCTGTTTATTGTGTCTTTTCATCGCCATATAATAGTGAATTGTCAGGGTAAAAAGAGAGTCCGGCGTTTGACAAACGGGATGAAGACAGTGACCCTGAGGTGAACAAGACGATGCCGTGGTTACAAACTGTGGGACCTAGCTAGCAATACGATTAAAAGCATCAATTAATGTTTCAAACAAGCTTAAAGAAGGGTCAGGAAGAGGTCCCCCATTTTAGAGCCACCCTGTAGGAAAGGAAAAAAAATCTTTTTGGTTGTTCTTTCTCGGTGCGTCACAGAGGTCCGATACTTGGACTTTTTTTTTTTTTTACTTCGATAAATCCAAATCATCACTCTCATCCATTTTTTTTCTATCCAGTAATCAGAGATGGTTGATAGTAAATCTTATGAGATGTAAATAAAATTTCTGAATTGATTAGTGGTTGCAGCTTTAAAATATTTGAAAATACTGGCATAGATTTTTTTCTTTCTCTAAATCAAATTTCTGTTTGTGTGTATTGCAGTGTGATTTTTTTTTGTATGTACAAGTATTATTGTGTATTATCAGCTTTTTTTTCAAGAACAAAGGAGGAAAAGAAAATTCCCGCTTAGCGTTTTTTTTTAAACAATCAAAACAACGATAATGGTCTAAGAAAAAAAAAACCCTTGTAAAGACAGATTTTAATTAGTGAATTGTAATTAGAAAAATATCTAAAAGAAAAAAAAAGTGGGGGGGTTACTATCCGGATAATAAATTGCTGTTTCGCGGATTAATCTTCGGATTTGTCAGTGCCCGGGAAAAAAGTCGTGGTTGGACAGTGACGTTCACTATTAATACTACTAGGACAGTAGAGGTAGTAAGCGTGTGTTATATATAATAAAAATATATATATAAAAAAAAAAAAAACAAACAAACAAAAAAAAACAGCACACACACACAATTACACGAACATCCATCTACTCACACATTGTACGAACTCAGAAATCTATAATTTTACATTTAAATTTACGGATGGGTTTTTGTTAGTAGTTTGTCAGACATCGCAATAATGAAGTGACTGTTCAATAATCACAAAATATTTCATTGTAATTTTTCTTTGCCGAAAACAAAAAAAAAAAAATTTAAATTTATTTTTAAACACAATCACACACATACACAAATAAAAACAAACCCATCATATATATTTCAGATCTATCATTTTTTTTAAAGAGCAAAAATGATTCGGTTTTTCTGCAACTTACTAAGTTTTTAAAATAATAATCATAATATTAATAACATCGCTGTGAGGGAGAGGGAAGTGGATGTGTTTCATTTGACCTTAGCTAGGAAGGATATAAGACCTTCCCACAGACCAGGGAAGAGAACAGTTTCTCCCCCCCCCCAAGATTCTTTCTACTATCCACCAGCCAGTGTTAAGTAGGTATATACATAAATACTAGATAGATGAAGGGAGGAAGACAGCTCGTGGTATGTCTATATACCCAGCTTACGAAAAAAAGAAAAAGAAAAAAGTCCTTTGTTTTCATTTGTCTACACTCTCCAAAATAAAAGATAAATAAATCCTACCTATGTATCTACCTAACAATATTAGATCAGGACTAGAGTTAGTATTAACTAACTAAAAGTCATATCGATTTTGTTTTAAAAGGGAAAGGATGCATGAAGCAGTAGTCTCATTAGTAGTTGTAGTAGTAGTATAATAAAAACGGATCACCTCTAAAAATTTGACTATTTAAGGACACCAGAACGTTTACCGAGGAATAATCCCCCCCCCAAATTAATCAATGTTTCCTATTTTAGATTGACGTCAAGTAATCAGTAGACTGGATATTGTTTTCTCTTCGTTTCGTTACAGGCGTAGAAGAAAGTAGATTTGAATTAAAAAATGTATTATGATAAGACTGGACTGTCTGTGCTCGTAGATTTTTCAACAGGGAAAAGGAAAAATGCTAATCTTTAGAAGCTGTACTATTGTGAACAAACACTAATAATATATATATATATATATATATATATATATATAAGTGTTTGCGCGCACACACACTGTTCTATCTGTAGATAAAGTTGTGTACTATAGCGAGGAGATATATGCAAGGTGAGTTTTGATGAGGAGAAGGTAGGAAATAGAAGGATGATTAATAATAATACTTGTTTTAGATATTTTGTAATCTGGAAGTCAGAATTACAGGGAAAGATAGAAGAAATAAAAGAGAGAAGCATTTGAATAAAAAGATTAAAAAAAAAAAAAAAAAAAAAAAAAAAAAAAAAAAACGTACCTGCTGTAGTCTGCCAACTCAAACCTCCTATAAACATTTTCCTGGGTTTTGTAAATGGTAGTCAGATATTTTTTTTTAAAGAAAGGAAAAGAAAAAAAGAAAAAGAAAAGAACAGTTAGATAATGAAATAAAACGAGATATATAACGATGTAATATTGACACAATAAAACGATCAATACATAGGACTGATAATGTTAGTTTTCGTGATATTCAAAGACGTAATCATATGGGGGGGGTTAAAAAAAAAAGGATATTTTTGAGTAAAGATCAGAAAAGCGACCAAGATGTGTTTACACACACACACACACACACACACATTACAGTAAGACATAAGTATACAAGTACAATGCTTATTGACCTAGATGAGATCTTAAAAAACACGAAAATAAACGCATTTTTTATGTAAAGAGGAGCTTGGTACATGACAATACATTAAATATCATTGAACAAATATTATTTATCAAAATAACTAAATGCGTACATTTTAGAAACTAGTTCATTTATTTATTTATCTCTAAAAACATGCTTATTTACCTCTTTTTTGTTAAGTTAGTCCTGACCCCCCCCCAAAAAAAACAATGAATTGCGGGGGAGGAAAACACACAACAAAGCCTTTGACAAAAAGGATTTTTTTTTTAGCAAATCCAAATTGTCATTTGAAAATAAAATAATGTGTATATATATATATATATATATATATATATATATATATGTATATATATATATATATATATATATATATATACCTATCAAAGTTACTCGTCTAAAATAAGTAAATAGATAAATCAGACTTATTCCTTTCACAAGCAGAACGTAGAAATATTTGAACACATATCAAGAGTAAATAAGAGAGAAAGCCAGGGAAAAAAAAAAAAAAAACGAGGCATAAGAGAGAGAAGCAGATATCAAGCCACGGAAAAGACGACGAAGGAAGACCTACACACACGCAAAAGAGATGCGTTCTACTCTTTTCTCTCCTACATTCATTACATTAATACGAATAAAGAAAAAAAGAAGAAAATAAAAAAGCTTGCAAAGTCGATGAACGAACTAAGGTAGCCCGATTTACAGATAGATACTAGAAAAATAAACATGTATGAATTCAGTAGTTATTTTAATTGACAATGTTACGATGCTAAGAAAGAAAAAAAAAAAAAGACCTAAAGAAATAAAAAAGAGCAGATAAAAAAGAGAAAAACAAAACAACGAACCAAGTAATGTTGACAAATGTCTTTTTAAGACACCGTTTCGAGTAAATGTTATAAACTATATAATGAATTAGAATGTCTTGTCTTGTCTATTTCAGAAATTATTTTCTTGTATTAGCTCGTTTTATTAACACGTAAAAACATCGAAAATTTAAAGCAGAAGACGACTTGTAAATAGGCTTCTTTTTCTTTTGAAAGAGAAGAGTAGGTTCGTCGGGAAAAAGGATAATGGTGTTTTGTTCGTTTTGAGATATGCGAACACATTACATACCTATGTTGTACGACTAATATCAACATCATAGACACATTTTACGTAAACAAGAAGAATATTTAAACATAAAAAACACAGAGAAAGAGAGAAATATAGTAACAGAAAATGACAAATTTCTAGTCGTTTCATATTAACAACTGACACTGGTTTTACAAGAAACAGCCAGGGCTCCAACATATTCAATTTACCACTGTCTTCACAAGAAGACAGTGGACAAGGAAGAAAGGGTACTCGTTAAATTTTAAATAAAAAGACATAAAAAACACTTAGAATAAAATTTTAAAAAATAGGGATCTTAAGAAATTAAAATTTAAAGGCAGGGGAGGGGGTAATAATAAAATACGTACCCCGGATCGTTCGGAATCTCGTCAGTAGCGTTCGTTTGCTGGGTTTGGGGGTCCATCTTCATATTTCCTATTTCACTACTGCTAAACTACCTACTCGGTTACAGACAGTTTTGCACACACGTGGGGTCGCTGAGACCGCTTGAATTCCACTATGGTCTAATTGGGGGTGGGCCCTCACAGCCGCGCTTGGCCATGATTGACAGGCGCAAAGCGGCCAACGATTGGTCGGTTAGTCGGCGCCATGGCAACCGATGTCAGTTTACATTGACGTCATCGGCGCACCTGGCGCCACGCCCACCACCGAGTTTTCAACACAAGGAAACTGACAACACAATTCAAGAGAAAAAAAAAAGGAAAAAAAAAAGAGGGAAGGAAAGAAATAAAATAGAAAGACAGATAGAAAAAGAAACTGAAAGAGGAAAATTATAAAGAATGAGTGAGAAGAAAATAAGAAGATAAAGTAGAAATAATAAGGAGAGGAGAGAAAGGTAAGACTAGCTAAGTGTGGAGGAGAGAAACTGAAGATAGAGCGAGAAAAAAAAAGAGAGCGAGAGGAAGATAAGAGAGAGAGAGAGAGAGGGGGGGGAGAAGAAAGATGGAGAGAGAAATGTGAATACAAACGTGTGTAGAATAATAAAGAAAATGTGAATGTGCGCGTGTGTGTGTGCGTGTAAGAAAGAGAGAGTGGGAGAAAGAAAGATGGAGAGAGAGAGAGAGATAGAGAGAGAGAGAGAGAAAGAGAGAAAGAAATAAATAAAGAGAGACAGACAGACAGATCAAAAAGAAGTCAGAAGGAGAAAATAAGAAGGTGATTTGTTTAGAAGATTAGGTGAAGAAAAAATAGGAAA
>CAUZXS010006377.1:0-167500 GCA_963585895.1 Sepioteuthis lessoniana
CCATTTCTTTTTTTTTTTTTTTTTTTTGGTGGGTATTTTAATTTCTTTCTTTTTATTTAAATTTTATTATCTAATTTTATTTTATTTTTATTACCCTTATTATTATTATTATTATTATTATTATTATTATTATTATTATTATTTCTTGTCTCATTGACAGCGTTCGATCACAAGGAGCGAGCAGGCATGATTGGTGCAACAGGTAGCCGACATGTCAGCCAGCGGAGGCGAGCATCGTTGGCCTTCCCGCCCCATCAATCGGTTTTCAACAACTTGCAGGAGGATGGTGAGGAGATACGGCTCCCCACCGTCCCACGCCGCAGGGTGGTGGATACCTCGGATTTACGCACCTGTGCCATATTACAGACCCGGCTTAAGAACATCAAACAGTATCCCGAGTAAGTAGTTTTATATATATATATTATATATATATATATACATAGACACATACACATACACACATATATAAATATATTGTATTCTTGTTTACTATTTAAATCTTTTTATTCGTACAATTGTTCTGCTTCTTTTATTTTTGTAAATACGGCCTTTGTGCTTTTCATCTCAAAGATCAAGAAGGGTTAGAATCAGTTAGGTTTTCAGACCGAAAAACCTACTTGTTAGTTCTAATCGGAAAGGAAATGATTGAGCAATGTCAAGGAAGGGCTACTCCACATTTCCCATATCTTCAAGCCTGCAGCCTCGCTATCAGATAGTTTAATGTCATAACCAGGACACTCATTGGCGGGAGGTCTTACCTCCCTGCAGAGATGCAGTTGGAGTATTCTATAGCCCCAGCCGACAAGGCTTCCTTAAAACAGAGTGTACCAGTACCTAAAAGAGCCTGAAAGACCTATATTTATGTATTTTAATCTGAATAAACATGGTTCAAGTAATCTTCTTGACGTCTCAAAATAATTATTTACGTTATAGCTTAAAATTTGATTTTCATAAATAAAAAAAGCAGGACATTATTACGAGAGTCGATCCGAAAGTTATATCGCCTATTTATTTCCATGGTAACTGCAGCAGGTACTGGGAGAATACTAAAACCATTGGATAGAGCAGGTTTTCAGCGAGAAAATTATGGGGTGGGGGAGTTATACATAGACCTCTCCACTGGCTTGGCAATAACTACCAATGAACAAGAACCTATATGTCTCGCACTGAGTTCATTTTTCATTTGCCCGGATGAGCGGCTCATATCCGAGGGATGGAGAACTGATCATTCCGGTGAATCGAGAGCTGATCATTTCCAGATGATCGAAGTAGCTCATTTTCGGTTGATCAAGAGCTGATCGTTTCCGGGAAATCGAAAGCTGAGCCGAACATGATTTTCAATTCAGATCGCTGTCAACACGGCCGAAACATTTTAGCCATTATCTTACCGTGCTTACATTCACTGTCTAATCTGGGATCTGTCTACACTCGGTACGGTAGCGTCAGTTAATGTCGGTGGTGGCATTTGGGGGGGGGCGCTAAGCAGCTACTTGTAAGAAAAAATTTAATAATGGCGGGAAGATCCAACCTCTATTATCCAATCACAAACAACTTCCCTTTGAGGTTGTGCGAGAACATGAGAAAATGGAAGGCATTACTTTCGGATCGAGCCTCGTAAATCCATTTTATTACGTCTAATTTAATGTTATTGGTTTTCAGAAATCGATTTGATTTTCAGCTTCAAAGATTACTATTGTTGTTGTTATTGTTGTTGTTGTTGTTGTGTACTGAATAGTAACCGATTATAAATTCATTTGCTCTCACGAAAGACAATGAAATAACTGAATTGATGGTCTTCTTTATATATATATATATATATATATATATATATATATATATATATATAGAATTAACTTAAATCGCTAGTCGAAAATCTTCTACTAAAGTTTCACCTTAACGGATCATCAGGAAGTTTAACCTCGACCAGGGTTTTTTTTTGTTTTTTTTCTGGTACCGTGAATCCTGGTAGATAGTAGATTAGTAAATATATATGTATATATATATATATTGGGGGGGGTCGTTCAAAAGCTTCTATGCTTCCCCCAGAAAGTAGAGCATAGCTGAAAATTTTTGTTGTAGCAACACGTCACCACTTTTTATTCAATTAAAAAAAATAATTTTGGCTTTTTTTTTAAATTCACTTATTTATTTTTGTAGATTTATAATAAGTGATAACCAGTTGCGACAACAAAAATGTTTAGCCATGCTCTTTGGGTGAGGCTTAAGACTTTTTGAGCCAATCTCGTATTTATATATGCACGTGCGCGTATGTGTGTGCGGAGGGGAGGGGAACATATACGCTATTTCATTGTTTTAAATATGAGAGGCAAATAAAATTCTAAAAATCTTTATTGCAGGTTTTTTTTTTGTTTGTTTGTTTTCTTTGTTTTGTTTTTTTCTATTTTTAACAGAAGTGACTCGCTACCATGTTAAATCGAATTTTCTCGTTATTTTTTCGATGCTGAAATATTCATTATATAGGCACGTGAAGAAGTCTTTTTTTTTTCTTTTAATCGCAGCAAAAGATTTATTACTTCGTTTATTTTACCAGTTTCTCTTCCGTCTTATTTTCTTCTTTTTTCCCGTAAGACTTTATCTTTTCGATCCATATCGTTGAATCAATAATCATTTTTAAAATTATTTTTTTTAAAAAAACGTATTTAACGAATGTGTTTGAGTTCCTTACTTAGAACATCAACATCATTGAATATTTTACTTGTCTTTAATTGGAATCATTTTGAGATGAGGCTTCTTAATCTGAGAGTTATTTTTTTTTATTTATTGCGGACTTTTTGTCCTCATATTGGTAGGTTTTGTTTTTTGAGTGTTGTTTCTTCTTTCACTACGTTTCGGCCAAATTTCACCTCTGGCCTTCTTCAGCTGATTTACCACGACCTCGGATAGGAATGTGGAGTCTTGTAACTGCATCCCCAGTAATTACTGCCTTCCAAAGTTGTTGTCTATCACACCACGTTTTTGACCAAGTAAACCTCTGGCCGGTTTGGGTTGGATTTGAAACCACTATGTTCTGACAATGCTCACCGGCCGAAATTTGGCCGAAACGTAGTGAAAGAAGAAACAGCACAAAAAAAAACCTACCAAGATGAGGACAAGAAGAACGCAATAAATAAAAATTAATTATCACAATATTTTACTTGTTTTTATGACGTCTTATTTCCTCATAACGAGATTGAATTTTTCCCGCTAAAATAAAATTTGGCTTATGAAATATTGGAAATATATCTGTCCCTTTTGATACGTCTATGAATAAAATTCAAATGCTGATTTACGTATTTAGGAACAGATTTGTCATAATAAATTATATAAGCAGCAGAATTTATGACTTGCAAATCAAAGTGTGAAAGATCAAAGAGAAAAAATTCCGAGCTTATTTTTTCGACCGCGTGAAACTGCGCGTATCGGATTCAGAAAAATAAAAAAAGTAAAACTCTTGACGAGACTCGAACTTCGTCTCCCGGAGACGAAATTACGAACGTGGTATATGTGTAAATTAGGCCTCTGTCATTATCATTATTCTCGTTACTTTGATGACAAAACACCTGATATGAATAACTCCCTTCCTTCACAGTAGAAGTAAACATGAGCTTATAAATCACCTAGGGGGGATTTTTTTTCTTTCTTTTTCTGGCTTAGTTATTGTCTTCGATTAGCGTTGTTCTTCGGTGTGGTAGAATTAACGAACCGAGTGAATTGCGATGATAAGCAACTAAAATTAAAATATGAAAGAAAATAATTGTCAATAATTTCAATAATAATTCGTTATACTTTTGTATGACGATCATTATTGAAATTATTGACAATTATTTTCTTTATAATTAAAAACTTTTATTTTACTTTGTAAGGTCTTCAGATTAATGACGATTTACATTGCGTGCGCTGAAAGGTCGAATTCTCCAATAGCAAAATGGCCGAACATGGGTTTGCTTGCTAGCAGCCCCTGGCTAAGACCTAAACTGCCCAAGGGCAAAGGGAACCAAAACGAGGTTACAGGCGAAAGGGCAAGATTCAAGCAACTAAAAGTGGAAAGAGCAAGTGACCAGACTGCCCCAGGCGACTTGCCCAGCGGCGGCTAGAAACAGTTCAACTTCGAATTAAGCCAGCGGCATTCGAGAAGTTATTCACCGCCGAATTTACAAAATTTAAATAATATATATATATATATATATATATATATATATATATATATATATATATATATATTGTATACTAAAGGCAGTGAGTCATGATTTAAGCGTGTTCTATTAAAGACAGCGGTATATTTTCTTTTCAGGATCTTTATGCGAAGACGCTCAAGTCTTATTATTTTCCTTATGTCTGGGTCGAGGTGATGAAGAAAGTGTCCCATGCTAGCCCAAGCGCTTTCGACCATGTCGACCATTTTACTGGTCGTCCTAAGCAGATATGGGCATTTTCTTTACCATCACGACCCAGAAATAAGGAAAATAAGTATGTCTTTACTTAAAAATCCTAAAAAGAAAATACTCCGCGATCTACACCAGAACATATATATATATATATATATATATATATATATAAAGATCTACAACTCCTTGCTGGTTTGATAGATGTCATTTATATCTAGAGGAAAAGATACAAATTATGTTGTAGATTGATCCTGTTAACCTATTGAATCAGAGATGTGATTTTATTGCTTAGAAATAAATTTAGACAGTTTTAAAAAATAATTGAATAAATAAATAAGTAAACGATGAATAACAATAACTTATTGAATGGATAAATGAATTAAAATTTGAATTAATATCAGTAAATATTTTGCTCTATTATTGTAATTTGTGGGGAATTTACCGTGAATAACAATAGTTTTAGATTTTCTTATTTCAATTTAATGATTAAAAATTAATGTAGTAAAATAAGATTAGTCTGAATAATATTTTTTTTTTTATATATAAACGTTTGGATAGTTAAGTATGTATTTTTGTAGCGGTAAATTTTTCTTCGGTTGAATTTGAAGTATGATGAAACTGGATGTTTCTTTACATGTCAAAATAAGTTGATACTTATTGTGACTCGAATTGGAAGGGTTACGTTTATATTGGAAAAATAAGTTTTTTTTAAGTCTACTTGTAAATGTGAAAGAATTAATTTAATCCATTTTCTTGTTTGATCTGAAGAAGTCCTGTTAATTTTTTAGAGCATTGATTTATATCAATGCTTTTTAACAGGATGGAAATGAATTTATTGTCTTAATGTGACCGATTGTTGTCATGTTGTTTTTTTAATTATATATATATACAGCAATTTCTTCTTAGACAAGTTTAGTGAAAGACCACAGAACATCCTTTTTTTGTGATCTAATGCATGTTTTGCGTTGCATTCATTTTCTCTCTCTCTCTCTCTCTCTCTCTCTCTCTCTCTCTCTCCTCTCTCTCTCTCTCTCTTATTAAAAAGAAAGGTAGCTGATGGTTCATTATTAGAAGGAAAAGTCATAGAAGGTTTTATTGTTAGAAGGAAAGGTTATAGAAGGGTCTATCGTTTGAAGGAAAAGTTATAGAAGGGTATATTGTTAGAATAAAAGGTTATAGAAGAGTCTATTGTGAGCAGTAAAGGTTATAGAAGAGTCTATTGTGAGAAGGAAAGGTTAGAGAAGGGTTTATTGTTAGAAGGAAACGTTTTATAAGGGTCTATTGTTAGAAGGAAAGGTTATAGAAGGGTCTATTGTGAGAAGTAAAGGTTATATAAGGGTCTATTGTTAGAAGGAAAGTTTATAGAAGGCTTTATTCTCAGAAGGAAAAGTTATATAAGGGTCTATTATAAGAAGGAAATGTTATAGAAGGGTCTATTGTTAGAAAAAATGTTATATAAGGGTCTATTATAAGAAGGAAAGGTTTTTGTTGTAAGGAAAGGTTGTAATAGGGTTTATTGGGATAAGGAAAGGTTTTATAAAGGTCTTTTGTTATAAAGAATGTTTATAGAAGGGTCTATTGTTAGGAGGAAAGGTTATATAAGGGTCTATCCTCGGAAGGAAATGTTATATAAGGGTCTATTTTGAGAAGTAAAGGTTATATAAAGGTCTATTGTTAGAAGGAAAGGTTATAGAAATATTTATTATAAGAAGGAAAGGGTATAGAAGGCTTTATCATTAGAAGGAAAGGTTATCGGAGGGTTTATTATAAATAACCAAACATAGATTTTTAAAAAGCATTCAAAACCTCTAATATGCTTAATATCGTCAACAACCAATATGCTAACTAAAGCACCCGTACTAATAATGAACCCTTCCAACAAAAAGAAAAAATACCTACAAATAATAAACATTAAAAATAAACATGAAAATAACCCCCCACCCCGCTGGTGACGATTAATCGTTATAATTGAAAGCGATTGGTTGTAGAACCTCAGACAACGTTTCTTTCAAGTGGATCTTGATATGAACAAACTAGCCCGACAACTGGAAAAAACATAATTACGTCATAAAAAAGAAAAGTTCTGTGGTTTTTTAATCAAACATATATATAATATATATAGGTGTGTTGTGTGTGTGCGTGCATGTAAGTTGTATGTGTGTGTGTGTGTGTGTGTGTGTGTGTGTGTGTGTGTGTGTGTGTGTGTGTGTGTGTGTGTGTGTGTGTGTGTGCATGTAAGTTGTATGTGTGCATGTAAGTTGTGTGTGTGTGTGTGTGTGTGTGTGTGTGTGTGTGTGTGTGTGTGTGTGTGTGTGTGTGTGTGTGTGTGTGCCCGCGTTTAACTAAATAGGAGAGACTGTTCGTTTTGGCCATCAATTGAACTCTTAGCATAAGTGGTTTTGGGTTTCTTGATGGAATGAATTCAAGAAGCTGCTATAAATACATTGGAAAAATATGGCACCTTCCTGAATTCATTCTATCCAGATGGCGAATGGTTCACACAAAGACTTGAATGGTTCAACCATAAAATAGACAGAAATGAAGTGTCTACCCTATTTAATCAAATACACAAATATACACAGTCACATATAAACATACATACAGACGTATATATATATATATTGGGGAAGTTTTATAATAAAATTCGAGGTTATGAAAACAGAAGAACAAATGGAATATTAACTAGACATATTTTGCTACAAAGATCTTTCTTCAGAAATTAAATTTTAAATCAGAAAAAGAAAAGCAGAGAGGGTGAAAAACATACTGCTTTCTATATATATATATATGTGTGTGTGTGTGTGTGTGTGTGTGTGTGTGTGTGTGTGTGTGTGTGTGTGTGTATGTGTGTTTATAATTTTTGAAAAGCCTATCCTCGAAGCTAAACATCTTAATTTTTCGTTTGATCTTCCGCTTGTCTTATATATATATATATATATATATATATATATGTATGTATGTATATGTGTGTGTGTGTGTGTGTGTGTGTGTGTGTGTGTGTGTGTGTGTGTGTGTGTGTGTTTGATTAAATACAATCGAATCCTTGTTGTTTCGGAGGGTTTTCTTTCTTTCAAAAGTCCTTATGTTTTTGTTTTTTGATGTTACAATCTTAAAAATTTGTTGATGATTTCCCCAAAAGAACTATTTGTGTTATACCAATAGACATCAACAAATTTCAAAATTGTAGCATTAAAAAAAACTAAAGTACATAAGGACTCTTGAAAGAATGAAAAAACCTCCAAAACAACAAAGATTTGATTTCATTTAATCAAACCTGTTTAAATGAAAAGGTGCTGCCTAAATACACCTTTATATATATATATATATATATATATATATATATATATATATATATATATATATATGTGTGTGTGTGTGTGTGTGGAAGTAAATAATGGAGTGTAATCCGACAATATATAAAGAAAATTGATAACCAGGTAATCCAAGTTGAAGGAGAGATTTATCGACTTTGCTTCTCAATAAATCTCTCATTCTACTTGGATTACCTTGTTATCAATTTTTCTTTATATATATATATATATATATATATATATATATATATATATATATATATATATATATATATATATATAAGAATGTATTAGGTTCTTGTTTTGCAACATCTTGTTTGTAAACTGAATAGCATACAACAAGTTCATAAAAAGTAGCACACAGCTATTTTTAATGAGATGTTAGACAATCAATTCGGAATAAAATGAGTTACCCTTATCTTCTTTCAGACAATTTGTTTCTCACGAAAATCACCCTGCGTACTTACTCCGAATGTTCGTATATATAATCTTCTCAACGTCTAACATCTGATCTGGTTAATTAAATAAAGGTTTCTACCCAAGAGGAAGCTTCATTATTTCTTGGCCTAAGGTACCAGCTGCTTTACTATTAAGTATATTCGAATGTCTAATGCTTAGGATAGTTTTACTGAAAATCATTCCACATTTACTACTTTGATGTAATTCTAATTTCAATATCAATGGTAATTCAGAACACTGTAAGCAGAAACCAAGCAAGTCTTCGTTTCCATATTTTGTCCAAAATTCAACCAGAAAAAAATTAAAACGACAGGGGTCGATTTTATCACACGGACAAATTAAGCTTAATGTTGGAATTAAAAGGAAAGAGCAGTTTGCAAAATCACATTGACAAGTTTCGTTTGAGGTCAAGCGTCATTAGAATAAAAAAGCAAATATAGATTTAATAGAGACTGATTTTTGGTAATAAATCGATAGACTTCTCGCAAAACATGTCGATTCTATTTTTAAAAGTGTTTTTCTGCGTTCTCGAAACAGAATTCCAAGTTTCGGTTAAATGTTCTTTATCAAGTCCAAGGGAAGTAATTTTCAATAAAACCCGAGTTGTCTTTTCTTATATCTAAGGGAAATAATTAGTATTGTATTTCACTGTAAACTCCCATTTATTTCGGATGTAGTCAGGAAATTAAACACACACACACACACACACACACACACACACACACACACACACACACATATATATATATATATACATATGTATATATATATATATATATATATATATATATATATATATATAATAAACAAACACATACACACATATATATATATATAATAAACAAAGACACATATGTGTGTGTTTGTGTCTTTATTTCATAAATAAATCTTTAAAAAGTATTGTGAGGTGAAAACAATACCAATAGTATATATATATATATATATATATATATATATATATATATATATATATATATATAATCTGTTATATGTCCTTATACGCAAACACACCCCCGCACACACGCGCACGATAGATAGATAGATAGATAGATAGATAGATAGATAGATAGATAGATAGATAGATAGATAGATAGATTAAAATGTTTGTTTATATTTAAAAACGCGAAGATATGAACCATTTAATTTTATTTTTATATTTTGTTTATATTTTACATATATTTACCATCCGATTAATCAACCAATCTAATATATATATATATATATATATATATATATATATATATATATATATATATATATATATATATATATATATATGGGGGGGTCTATCAGCAACGTTGTTTTTTGTTGTTTTTTGGGGGGGGTTGGGAGGGAGATTGTTTTTTACTCTTTGTAAGTTTTTTCACACTTGTTATTTTTCCAAATAGTTTGAGGGATGTATCGTCTTGTATGTTCAGCACCCTTTCCAATATTCTTGCTGATTTTTACCATACTGTGGTCTGAATAGTCTCCATTCTTCCTCTCATACTCATTTCCAGCATTATATTTTCGAGCTTCTTGAGGAATCGTTCTGTAGTTTTATTTATAGATTTATTTCTGGTGTCATTGTCACCTGCACATTCCACAAATTTTTCAGCTTTCTCGGGGATTACTTTTCTATGGCACGAGGCAGAATAATTTTCGTGGTTCATATTTTCCTAAAACATGGTAATTTGTATCCAGAGAAGAATAGTATGTACTTTGATATTTCAGTCACTTTTACTTTAAGATCCTAAACTAAAAATAGAAATAATCAAATTTTATATGAATAAAAAATAAACATTCTTGATATGAATGTTCGTGAAATCTTCATTGGCTTGTTTCCAAGATTAATTGCGGTGGAGGGGTGGCTGAGATAATTGGGAAATCACTCACACAACAAAAAATTA
The DNA here is from genome assembly GCA_963585895.1 of Sepioteuthis lessoniana. Classification (NCBI taxonomy): domain Eukaryota; kingdom Metazoa; phylum Mollusca; class Cephalopoda; order Myopsida; family Loliginidae; genus Sepioteuthis; species Sepioteuthis lessoniana. Next base: position 10,045 of record CAUZXS010006377.1, read on the forward strand.
CAGATTTTTTCTTTTTTTTTCTTTTCTTTTTTTTTTCTTTTCTTTTTTTATAATGTGAGAGGGTGTGTATCTGATAACTTATATTGATGTAAAGGGTGTTCTTGAGATGACAAACAACTAACACGCTTAATAATACTCGAGAAAATGTGTTTTGTTTCAAAACGTAAGAAATTAATAAATTTTTCAAATCATATTGGCATGGGAAAGGTGTAACAGAGATGATCGACAATATACACAAATAGAAAAGAAAAGAAAATTTTTGAGAGAGGATTGTTAAATAAACAGAAATTACATCCGCTATTTTTGTCAAATTTAATAAAACTTTGAATTTTGTTTTCGTTTTCTTTATTTAATAATACTTATAGTACAGTGTTCGCCAATGGTCCAGGAGACCGGGGTACAATTCCAGATCGTGTCATACCAAAAACTCAAAAAAATAGTACTTGATGCCGTCTTGCTTAATACTCAGTGTTATAAGGTATGGATCCAGGACAAGTGGAGCAATACAGGGAAATGAGGAGCACCCTCTCCTACACCTCAGTGTAGAAGTTATAGAAAAGGGAGCCTTCGGATCGCCCTTGACAACCGTCGGACGACTTAACTTACTTATAATACAATTTATGGCCCCTGAAATATTGAAATATAATGGTAAATAAAATAAAATAAATCGTTATTGATCAAAAGTGGAAAAATGTTAAAAAGTGAATTTATCAAAAGTAAAAGCGTAATCGAGAAAAATTTGAAACTCTATTTTCCCCTTCTATTTTGTGTTGGTTCACATATCCATTTTTAGTCCAGTCGGCTGGGGCTGTAGAATACACAGACTACATCTCTGCAAAAGGGGTAAATCCCCACCCCCACGCCCAAAGAGTATTCTGGATATAACAGTAAACAAATTTGATGGTCAGGCTTCAGCAATTCAGGAGCTTTAGCGAATACGCAGTACCTCTTTATTGCCATCACTCCCAGGTCCACTCTGGTCCTGAGATGTAGCACCTGATAGGGGCCTATCTATGGGACAAATAGAACTGTTTGACATTTAAATTGTGTATTCATTGTCATGGAAATAAATGAATAAATAGCAGCCTATCAGTTATATAGTTGATTATGATAAGAAATTGTAAAAATCATAGGGAGATCCATCTCACTTATGGCTTGCTACGCTTCTGCTCCAGTGTTTAGTAACCTGTTCGAGTCCTTGAGTTTGAGATCCCTGGTATAGACTGAAGAGTTAATAAATATTCTTAAAAATGCCATTTCCTTTTGAAATAAGCAGTTACACTAAACCTTTCTGGTTATCAGCAAGCAGAATAAATGCTGTCAATTGTGTATATTAGTTGCTTTCCTGAAGGGACAACAATATTGAAGGAGAACCAAGATTTTTATATGAGTATTCTATTCGAGTAATAAATGCTCAAATAGTAGCAATTGTTGATAGACGTAACTTCTTTTAGGCATTTATAAGCATGGGAGGTAACTCTAAATGGATTAATTCTTATTTTTGTATTGAGTAGAAGTAGTTTCCCTTGAATAAAAATGCAAATTATATTGATTTCTAGTCAGGTGAATGTACGTTGGATTGTGGGATACATGGCAACGCATTTGCTTAAATATGTAAATGAGATGCAGAATTATATGAGAGTCAGTGACAAGGCAGCCATTTCTGATGGCCAGTTCGATTCAACGAATGAAAAATTCTTGGAAATTGTCTTCATAGAAGATTAGCTTATTGTGGGTTGACAGGTTTCTTTTAGTTATTTTTATGTAACATTTTTTTTATTGTTTTTCTTTTATCTTATTATTTCTGTTTGTTTTTAATTGTTTTTATTTTTCATTTATTTTTTTGTATTATTATTTTATTATTATTATTTGATCTTCACACTAAAGGTACTTGCTGATTATCGCATGGAAACAAGTGATAGCAGGTCTCTTTAAAATCTTATCACAGGATTTTTGATGGCCTTATTAATGCCATAGTGGGATTGCTTTGTCGGGGTAAACTATTTTTTTTTTTTGTTTTTTGTTTTTTGGGGAAGAGCTTAGAGTAACAGCTATCGTCGTAAAAAATGGAATTGTCGATCCGAGTTCAGTTTCTGGACGAGGCTGTTTGCATTTCACTTAGCGATAATTCCCTTTGGAAAGGCATGAATCCATCTTAGTGTAAATAGTAAGGCAGACTCGGTTCATTAAACAATCTGTCTGGGAGAAGGCAGACTCTGATTTTAAACCAGTTGTACCCAGCTAAAAATTGACCTTGTGTCACATTTGGTTTGTGACAGAGGGGTTGGGTAATTCTATTTAATCTTTCTTTTTTTTTTTTACTTGTTTAAAACTCTCCTTATAGTTATTATTAATTTGGAGTAAAGCTAGAATCAGGGAACATCCAGAGAATATCATGCCAGTCTGGCTTGTTAACCATTACACTATACCAGGGCCCCTAAATTTAGCATTATATTTACCAAGTCATCTCTGCGTTATTGTTTTACTTTTTCACAGAAGTCTGGTTGATAGTTCCTCAGTTTTCCAAGACACTGCTAATTATTCTAGCTTATCTTAACACTGCTGTGGTCTGGAATTATTGCATTAAGAATATTTTTGCAACTATGATAGTTTACAAATTATTTCACTGGAGTCTGAGTGACAGCAAGTCTCTTCAGGTCTTCAGGACTCTGCTCAGTATGTTAGATGATTTTGACTTGCCGTGGTCTGGATACTATCAATGCTTCCTCTAATCTTCAGTTCCCCCTGACTTTTTTTACATGCCTTTGAGAATCGTTCCAAGGGATTCAAATACAATATGTATCTCCAGCCACAGTTTTTTTTTTGTATGGATTGAAGGTTCAAGTATTTGGTTTGGTTTGGTTTCTTTGTTTAATGGCATATCAACCTTTGTAGGTTATCTAATGCTAATGCTATTCTCCTAGAAGAACAGTAGAGGCACTATTTAACCCATAGTTGGGAGGATATGGGGGTTCATACCTTTCCCAGAGGTATTTGCCCGGAAGTGAACGTAATAGCGCAACTGGAGTACGAACTCGCTTACTACGATTCCGCAGTCCATCGCTTTAACCATTACACCACCTCAAGTATTTGTCTAGCATCTTAATTTCTTTCATTTTCTACTGGAACGACAAAATTTAGATGACATCATTTTTTTTTTTTTTTTTTTTTTTTGTTAAGACTAGGTCTCATCTTCTGACCAGGGTTGATTGACCTTTTATGTTTCGTCAAGTCCCTAATAATTTTGAGCATCTCATCTTCTAGGACAGAATCTGACTTGTGCCCATTTGTCAGCATGGTCCAACTTTTTTGCCCAATTCCCAGTCGATCACCATTCCCACCCAATCATGTCTACTCTGGTATTTCTTCAATGCCATTTTACTGTATTCGACTTGTCTATGCGAGTACAAGCTGGTGGTCTTGACTGATGTCCAAGTTTGGTTTGGTTTGTTTTGCTTTTACGGCATATCAACCATTATTGGTAATTTATTGCAAACTCAATCTGGCATAAGTCATTTGTTTGCACTCAGTTTAAATGATTTATCATAATCCCCCACTTTTTTGAAATGTCAAACACTTGTATTTGACCTATAGATAGGTTTGTTTTCCTTTGCGTTGCCTTGCTTTTACGGCAATTCAATCGTTGTAGGTTATTTAATGCCAAATCCTGTTTTTACATACATATTAAATACATGATTTATAAACACATTTTATTGATACATTGTTGTACTCCCTACATAATGGACTTGCCCTCCTCCATAAATACACGTCAACGAGAGCGTCAGAGAGTGCACAAATCAGCGTGACACAATCACGTGTGATACCATTTGCGTAGTGGACTGATAGTCACTACCACACTGGACTCTCAGCTTTCTACCAACTAACTACTGTTTAACCAGGTTCACTTGTATCTTGTTTCTGTTACTTGAATATATTTGTTTTTCTATCAAACCTTTTGTGTTTCCCGTGTCTTTCTTTGGTCAGCATCACAACATACAGTTAAATGATCAAACAGTTATATTTCTAATAATTCAATTTAGTATAAGTCAACAAAGTTAAGTGGTTCCAAGTATTGCTACAATGTATCGTATGTATCACTAACAAGTCAATTAACCATCAGTCATTTTTTTACACAGTTAAATGATCAAACAGTCCTATTTCAAGCAATTCAATTTAGCATAAGTCATCTGTTTACACTCAGTTTAAATGATTTCTCATTATCCATTTTTTCACTGCTAAAATGTCAAACAGTCGTATTTGACACATAGAGAGCACCCTATCAGGTACTACCATTTTGGGCTAGAGTGGAAATTTACTAAGCTTTTTGCTTAGATGTGGCACAAGGCCATATGAAAGGGGCACCCAATGAGACTCGAACTCACTCGTGTAGGTTTGCTAGCCGAGCTTGCTAACCATTACACAACCAGAGGCGCCTCCATTTTGGGCTAGAGTTGACCTGAGAGCAATGGCAGTGAAGGGGTACTTCGCATTCCCTAAAGTTCCAGCATTACTGGTGCCTGACCCTCAGATTGTTTATTGTCATACCCAGAACATTCATTGGGTGGCGGTCTAAACTCTCTGCAGAGACGCAGTCTGTGTATTCTACAGTCCCAGTCGACTGGGCTGACTGAAGTCCAAATGACCACAAGTCTCCCAGTGTTTTCAGGAATTTTCTTAATACTGTTCGGGTTTGTACGATCTCACTTTTTCCACCGACCTCCAGTTCTGCAAGACTCTTTTCAAGATCCTTATATATATATATATATATATATGAAGAGGACTCGGCTGCCTGGGTTCAAAACCTGACCGAGGCTGTTTGCATTTCATATTTCACAGTCTAACTATACTGCAATCAACTATGGGTAAATAGCGAATCAGGCTCGGCTCTTTCAACTTTCTATGGTAAACGGTCAAGGGGAAAAATTCTGAATTTAAGACTAAACCTGGAGAGGGATAGTTTCTTCCAGGTTATAGTAGGTCTGACTCGGCTCTTTAACCCAGGCATGATGCGCCCGGGAATACATCCTCATGACCAAACAAGATTCGAGGATTTGTTTTTGTTGTTTGTTTTTTGTTTTGTTTCGTTTTCTCTGTTTTATTTAGGTCATCAAATACCATTCACTGCAAGTTCAAGCCGAAAGATATACATATATCTTTTTTTAATTGTAGGTTTTCGATTTTAATTGAATGGCTGTTCATGTTGAATCAATCAAGAAAATATGAAAAGATTGTTTTGCATCAGTTTTTGAAATTATCACAAATGCAATTCTGAGAGGGAGGAGGTCTGTATGAGCACTCAGTGCGTGCATATTGGAATTTGTTCCTTTCGAAAAATCAATAGCGATTTCTTTTGAGTGTAAAATAATCAACAACACCCAAATTGATATCGATCATAGGCGGTCGGTATTGTCTATTCCAAGACGTATTGAATTGGATTAGTCATTCTTTCTTCCAATGGTTCCGGTATTAATCATTTCGCCAAAGAAGCTGTTTCTACGTTATGGACTTTACTAGTTTGGTGATTAGTATACTTAGCACTATTCACCGACTGTAAGGCTATTTAGTTCTTCTTCTTCTTCTTCTTCTTCTTCTTCTTCTTCTTCTTGTGAGGATTTCACATCAGCGTTAGCTGATAGTCTTTCACTGGAGTTTGAGTGACAGCAAGTCTCCGCAAGTCTCCAAGGCGTCTTAGTATTCTGGCCGATTTCAACAACACTGTAGTTTTAAGGTCTCCACTTGTTATCTCATATCCAAGTCTTTCAATCCTTATACCAACCATTTGTTGATTGTACCAAAAGCTCCAATCACAATTCGTATCACAGCCAATTTCATGTTCCACAGTTTTTTCAGTTCTCTGGTAAGGTCCAGATACTTATCTTTCTTTTCAGTTTCTTTCAACTTTTCTGTGGTCTGCCGGGACAGCAAAGTCCACGATTAGTCAAGTTTTCTTTTCTTTTTTCTTTTTTTTTTTTTTTTTTGTTGTTGTTGTTGACTGTCACTTGGTCAAGTCGTCTGGCCGAGATTACGTGATCCGTTTGTATCTGAGAATCCCAGAGAACTTTGCGCATTCATTCTCCAGGCCGGATTTCTGGGTTGTGCGTATACCATTTATTCATATGGTCAAATTTCAATTTCTCTTATTCTCGCTCTTCCTCATTGTATTCTTGCTCTTTTTCTTATTTCTCTCTTCTCTCAGCTCTCATTTTTTTGTTCCTCTCTCTCTCTCTCTCTCTCTCTCTTCTTCTTCTTCTTCTTCTTCTTCTTCTTCAAAATCATTGAGACTGCTAATCGAAAAACATAGACAGTTGATGCTAAATCGTCTAGACGTCTAGACATCATCATTATCTTTATTATACAAGTTGAGCCGTAAATACGTCTTCATTTTAATAATAATTTTTTTGAAAAATTTACAGTTTCGATCTTGATGATTTGTGATCTCATTTCGTGAAAGATTTAAACAATAAAAAATGTGTATTCATCTAAACCTTTCTTACCATGAGAAGAATGTGACATCAGGGGAATACAGCTGGTTGGATTTCATAGTTTTCCTTCTCTTAACCCGCGGATCGGGAGCCTAGTCTGACACACAAATCACCCTTAGCTGGATGGTTTTCTGCCTTTTTCCAATGGCATAATTGCCCGGTTGACTAGGGAGCAGAATACACCCACTGCAACTCTTCAAAGGGATAAGATCCCCCACACACACACCAAGATTACGGCACAAAACAATGTGATGGTCAAGCTCCAGTTATGATGGAGCTTTGGTGAATACAGAGTACTCCTTCATTGCCATCACTCCCAGGACCACTTTAACCTGTTTTGGTAGCACCTAAAAGGGCCCTATGAATGGGTCGAATAGAACTAAACAGTGTAATTATGTTAAACTGAATTGTTTGAAATAGAACAGTTCATATGTATAAAAATGGATTTGGCATTAAATAACCTACTATGGTTGATGTGTCATAAGACTAAACCAAACCAAGCTCATTAGCACGAAGTGTAATGGATAGAGTCTTAACCTAGATTTGAACTCGGGTCTCCGATTCCATTTCCGACGCGGATAACCGTTACGTCAATCGCACCTAATCGCACCTAATTATCATAAAGTAAACCAATTATCATCATCATTATCTTTACTCCAAGCATCATCATCACTGTTCCGCCTTCATTATTAATATCCTCAGCATCATCATCATTGTTCAACATCCACCGTCATCTTCATCACCACCACCAGCTACAACATATTTATGGAGAGATGATGAGTTCGAAAGCCAAAAAAAAAAAAAAGTGGTTACCTAACTAAGAATTGTATAGGCTCATCACTGCTTAACTTAAGTGATCTAGCGAGAACTGATGTTTTCAGAGCAATTTAACCCTTCAAAAAAAGTATCGCCACTTTCAAGTTGTTCCTGTTGATGAGAAAAACGTAAATACTTTTGAGGCATTCTTGAAGTAGCAGATTTATTTTTGGCACCTCGACGATTTCATTTCTTTCTACGTTTGGTTTGGTTTTATAGCATATCAACCCTTGTAGGTTATTTAATGGCAACTTTAATTTTTACATATATAATTTGTTAACACATTTTGTAGATACACACAGTTAAATGATCAAACAGTTCTATTTCAAACAATTCAATTTAGCATTAGTCAACAAAGTTAAATGATTCCAAGTATTGCTATCAATCACTAACAATTCAATCAAGCATCAGTAATTTATTTACAGTTAAATGAACCAACAGTTCTATCTCTAAAAATTCAATTTAGTATGTCATTTGTTTACACTCATTTTAAATGTCAAACAATTCTATTAGACCCATAGATAGGACCCTTTCAGATGCAACCTCTCCGGACAAAGTGGACATGCGGGTGATGGCAATAAAGAGGTAATCCGTATTCACCAAAGCTCCTGCATTACTGGAGCCTGACCATCAGATTGTTTAGCGTCATATCCAAGACACACCATTGCGGAGCGAGATGTAGTCTTACCCCTACGCAGAGATGCAATCGGTGTATTCAACAGCCCAAACCGACTAGGCTCTCTTTTTACGTGTGTCGTACCAAGGAATCCATTGGGCGAGCCAAGTTCTAATCCTGGATGAAGTTATATGTGTTACACTTCGTGCTAATGTCCTTTGGGAAAGGCATGAATCTCTCCGTTCTCGATCCATTATGTATGGATGAATGTTAAGGTTGACTGGACAGTTTGCTTTTGGTCTTTAAGAAGGAGGAACTCTGAAGTCAAACCTGCTGAAGTCCGTCAAAAAATTGGCTTTGTTTTGCATTCTGCAGATTTTCTCGTCAGGCTTTCCACAATTAAAATAGATAGATAGATAGATAGATAGATAGATAGATAGATAGATAGATGTAGACATAGTAATGCCGGTATATAGATAGACAAATAGAAAAAAATCATTTGAGATAGATAGATAGATAGATAGATAGATAGATAGATAGATAGATAGATAGATAGATATGAACCAGGTGGGAGAGATAGATAGAAACTAATGGTACTCCCATAAATAGTGATACAACCACAGCTTGGAAGAAACCACGTTTTATTTTATCAGAGTGATCAGAATCCCATATGACAGCAGTCCTTGACTTCTTAATAGATAGATAGATAGATAGATAGATAGATATGAACAGAGATAGATAGATAGATAGATAGATAGATAGAGAGTGAGATTGAAGTTAAAAATAATGGAATCAATGGTACAGTTGAAGCATATGTTACCAAGATAACAAATCAAATCATGGATCTTCTTACCTCTTCCAAAATAGATATGAAATTTTAACTCTTCACCCTATCGAGTGTCCCGTGTATTCGCCACCTCCCCCAGAAAAAAATACCCCAGCTGAACGTTTGACAGAAAGATCGTTTAAATATAGTTATTTTTCTGGCTGTTATTAATCTTTCAGATTTTTATTTTATTTTATTTATTTATTTATTTTTTGGTTTTCGTTAAAAAATCAAAATTAGATTAATAAACAGAATATATATATATATATATATATATATATATATATATATATATATATATATGTTTATTTATCTATTTATAACTAGCAAATGTATTTATAAATCCGAATAGACAATGTGAGATGGGATCAAAAATATCGAGACTTTAGAATTCAAAATTTAAAATTTTAACGAAGTTATGAGCACAGCTGAGCAATATTTTATGATAATGTACAAAATGCTATGTAAACCCCTACATAATGTCTTCACGCTTCAGAGCCTATCTATCTATCTATCTATCTATCTTAATAGTTTCATATCTTTCAATCCATATATCTACATCATTATGTTCACATCTATATATATATATATATATGTCTGTTTCAATCGTTTCATATCTACATGTCTTAATCGTTTCATATCTGTCTATCAGTCTATTTCAATCCATTCATATCTATCTATCAATCTATCTATCTATCTATCTGATCAGTAGTTTTTCACACACACACACACACACACACACACACACACACACACACACACACACACTGGCGTAATTTAGACAGAACGGTGTTGATTGGTATTTAAGATTAACTCTTAGGTTAATCTTCAATTGCACTTGAGCCCATTAATTGTTGGCACAAGTATCATTAAGATTTTCTAAATCCGTTACAGACCAACCAGGAAACACTGGACCTGACTTCTGGAGAACGAGGAGATGAACTGATAAAAAAAAAATCACCCGAAGGAATAACATGTCTTAAACATTCACATTCAGAAACCAGAAAGACATTTAATGTTGATTCATCGAGTACGATTCGGAAAAAGAGACAATAAAATATCATTAACAAAACTTTTAAAGATATCCAGACTTAAAATACCGGTTTAATGAATGGCAATTTTATTAACATGAGAAGAGCACTCGTGATAAAATTGGAAAACAAAAATTAATTGCTGCTGTCACATTTGAGAAGAGATGTAGGTCTTGGGATTTAGACAATTCATATTTATGAATTATCAATCTTTTAAAATTAAATTGACTACGTAACAGGCACACATCTTTCAACAACAGAATATAGATAGATAGATAGATAGATAGATATAGTTAAAAAAAATACAATAATCAAGTTCCAGTTTTGCTTTTTCTATTTAATGACATATCAATCGTCTTGGGTTAATTTATGCCAAAGAGATCATCGTAGAAGGAAAGTAGGGATTCTATATAAACATTACCTGGGAGTTATACGGGTATTCGACCGAAAGTAAGCGTATTAGCGACAATCACACACACACACACACACACACACACACATATATATAGAAAGAAAGAAAGAAAGAATATTATACATCCTTCTCCTATATATACATATATATACTTGTGAGTAGCGCCCTCCCCAACACTTCAGTGTAGTAGCTATTGAAAAGGGAGCCTTCTGGTCGCCCTCGACTAAAGGGAGACAACTTTACTTTACTTACTTGTACATGGATCAAGATATCTATAGTCTCACAGTTATTAATTAAATGTATAATGTTCTTTCTCAACACCACGATATTCCCACCTGACATGTTATTCCTACGTTTAAACACACCGTCCATTTCGTCAATTATACTAACATGTTAAGTAAAAAATTCATCTGTTTCATAATGCAATGATGACGATAACCTTGTCCCTTTGTTAAAATCAATACTACTCTAAAAAAAAGAAAATCTATTCGGCCAAATCTCAAACCATCACTTGACTTCCTCAAATCTGCCACGCAGCGCATGTATCATCGTACATACATACACACACTAACAATCACATATACGACCACACACAACTATACGCTAATATAATCTACACATAAACACACACACACAAAAAAGTCGTACAAGTAATTCTAACGTAAACATTCTTTGGACAGTATCTTTTCGATTTTTTCGATTTCTCATCTTTTATTTTTCTACCTAAAGAAAAGACGGCATGAAATCAGTGGTCGTGGAAAAGCATCCATGCTATTAAATGCATATAAAAACTAATTTAACAGCAGTAGCTGGGGCCAAAAATCAAAGACACGAGTCTCGTACTGATGAAGATGTATATCTTTATTTACGCACGTGTTCAGCGTAAAAACAAGTATACATTCTCCAACTATACATTCTCCAACGTGAAAACTCTTTTTGCCTTGCTAGTGACCCACAAAGAAAAACGTCCGTCTTGCATGCCGGTCAATTTGAAAAAGACCGAATTCGCGCCAGCCGGTGTTCAGGCCGGAGGTTCCTCCCGCACTTTCCACCCGGAAGCGACCAGTGCGGGAGGTAAAGTTCAATTTAAAAAACTATACCGGTTGAAACGCAAACTCTTACATTTACAACTAATATGTATTTATTTATTATTATATCATATAATAGCTCTATAACAGATCTTTAGCACTCTCCAAATGTTAAGGCATTTGGCCAGAAACCCACCAAATGAGATAATGACAACCATATACTGTTCCTATATATATATATATATATATATATATATATACTAGGGGCATACGATAAGTTTTCAGACTTTTTTCGTATGGGCTCTTTTATTGATAGTACACACATGAAACTCTAGTCCCCTGCGAAGTAATCTCCTCCGGCTACAATGCACTTGTTGTACCGTTCCAGCAACTTCTGGAAGGCTCCATGGAAGTCCTCTTGTGTGAGCGTGTCAATGACCTTCGTCCCAGCCTCTTTCATCTCCTCAATTGTCTCATAACGACAGCTTCTGAGCTTAGGGAATAACCAAAAGTCTCAGGGAGAAAGGTCTAGACTATAGGGAGGGTGAGGAACTGTCTTGATGCCCATCTTGGTCAAATAGTCAGGTGACAAGGATGGAGTTGTCCTGGTAGAAATGCCACTGGCCCGTATTGAAGAGTGCTGGCCTCTTCCGACCGAATCTCTTCCTAGACTCCCTTAAAACCTCAACATAATAACCATAACCCTAACCGTTTGGCCAATCAGCTCTGGTGTATTGACTTCCTTACTCCTCCCACACCTCTCATCATCCCTCACTGACTCCCTGCCTTCCTTGAATCTCTTATGCCACTCAAAAACTGATGCTCGATTCATGCAAGATACTCGAAAAGCAGTCTGAAGCATTTCATACGTTTCTGTGACATTTTTCCAAGTTTAAAACAGAATTTTATTGCATATCGTTCTTCTAGTGTCAGATTGCATTTTTGAAATTCACCAGCTGTGAAAATCAGGCTTCAGTAGGGTGTATTCCAATTGCTGCTGTAGCTGTTCATTTGAAGCTGAAATCATAAAAATTGGTCCGTCATCTCATAAGATGTATAGCAATAACATACTGAATTTTCAAGGTGTCTACGACAATTTTAAATGCTCATACGAAAAAAGTCAGGAAACTTATCAAATGCTTCTCGTATATATATATATAATTAAATCACATCACATAAGTGTATTTTGTTGGGTGTATTTTGCTCTTGAAATCGAACTTTCTCCAAGGTTTTTAAGAAATGTTTTTTAATCGGCCTGATTCTGTATCGCAAGCCCAGAACGTTTGTAAAATATTTCGGGATTTTTGTATATTATTTTAGTAATAAATTGCTTTATAGCTAAACTTTGAGTTCGTAGTTGCGGGTTTTCGATTTGGGAAGGTCGAAACTTTGTTTTTCGTACACATGTCAACGCATGTCAAAATAAGCTCGACAAATTTGTTTTAGAATCAGCCGTGAGCTAAATATTAAGATAAACAATGCAATAGACATGAGTTGATATTTAGCGAAGACGTGTTCCAGAAATTTTTTGTGATTAAGTGAGATTAATGTTTTCGTCAAAGAATAATTTGAAGAAAATATGTAAGAGAATTTCGAAGACACGAGCAGTCAGAGTCAGGGCCAGAGACTGGGGAAAACAGATAGCAGACCCCCAGTCCAAGCAGACGACGACGACGACGACGACGAGGCCTGGATGGTGATGGATGTCGGCCGGAGCCGACGACGGAGGTAGCGGAGAGTGTGAGAATAATAATAACTATGCCTCTGTCTACATTTTCGTCTTGCACTTCTTTTTTCTACCAGTGTATATAATCGGCTGTAGATAATGATGAAGATGATAATGACGGGGATGATATTATTGTTGATGATGATGGTGATGACAATGCTCCTTATGGTGATAATTGTGATTTTACGTTGATGATGATGATGATGATGATGACGGAGATGATAATAATGTTGATGATGATGGTGATAATGATATGGTGATGATAGTGATTGATGATGATGATGATGATGATGGTATGGTGATCACAGTGATTTCATGTTGATGATAATGATGATGATGAAAGAGATGATTTTATGTTGATGATGATAGTTCTACTTATGGTGATGATAGTGATTTTTCTTCGAGGAGATAATAATGATGATTGTTTTCGTGATGATGATTTCTCAATGACGACTACGATGATAATGATGATAATACTGATGATGTTTTTGTCGATAATGAAGATAATTGTTTACATGATGATAATTACTTCCACGACCATTACCACCATCCTAATGGTATCAAGTGGAGGAAATAATGATGATTGATTTGATGCAATTGATAACAGTGGTATTGATGATAGTATTTACCAACCCGTCCGCTCGGGCAGGATATGACACAAGGTCAATTTTTAAGCGGAGTTTAACAGGTTTGAATTCACAGTTTTTCTTCTCCTAGACTAGTTGCCTCACCAAGGCTGAAGAACCTAGTCTGTCCTACTATTTACCCATAGCTGGAGGGAAAATAATTGGATTCATACCTTTCCCAAGGGTATTAGTGCTATGTGAAATGCAATCAGTCTCGTTCAGGATTTGAACTCGTGTCGCCGTGTCCATTTCCTACGACGATAACGACTACACCACGGGCACCTCCATAACAGTGGTATTGATGATGATGATAGTGATATTTGGATAGTGATAATGATGATGATGAAGATGATATTGAAGATGACAGTGTTGCTTCTGGTAATCATAGTGATTTTGTGTTGTTGTTGATGATGATGACGGTGATGACAATGCTACTTAAGATGATGATTGTGATTTTGTGTTGATGATGATGATGATGACAATGCTACTTATGATGATGATTGTGATTTTTGTTGATGATGATGGTGATGACAGAGATTATTTTATGTTGATGATGATGATATTAGTGATGACAATGCTACTTATGATGATGATAGGGATTTTGTGTTGATGATGATGATGATGGTGATTACAAAGCTACGTATGATGATGATAGGGATTTCATGATGATGATATTGGTGATGACGGATGTGATTTTATATTGATGATGATGATCATGATGATGATGATGATGACAATGCTACTTATGATGACGATAACGTTTTTATCTAGTTGATGATGTTGACAATGCTACTTATGGTGATGATAGTGATCTTATGTTGGTGATGATGGTGACAGTGATGATGATGGGAGCCTTGAAAATAGAAGCTTCGCTGAACCAGCGATTGAAAAGCCTTTGGATTTGATCAGAATAGATCAAGGCGAAGGAGAAGTAGGAGCAGGAGGAGGGAGAGAAGGAGGAGGAGGGGGAAGACAGTTGAAATAATATCATGTTTCAGGTATCAATACCGTGCTATCCCGACATGCAATGGCATGTGTTAGGGGTTGGGTGGATTCGGGGATGTGGGTGAGGGATGGGAAAGGTACAGATTAGAAGGCACGTGTGAATCTTGCTGCATCGGCGGGTGGCACGTTCACATCTTCCTCCTCCTCCTCCTCCTCCTCCTCCTTACCATCCTACTCTTACCAACACTCATAATACACCATCCACCACCACCACCACCATGCCAAAGCCCGAGGTATGTCGATCAGATCAAAGACAAACTCTTACATGCCACCGCCTGTTTGCTTCTTTTTATTTATTTGCTTTTTATTTCTTTATTTCTTTTTTTTTTTGTGTGTTTTTCTATCCTTTGCCCTCACTGATATGAGCTGGAGTTATTGCTACGACATGATGTGCTTCTCTTAAGTGTTTCCTTCAATTCTGTTTTAAGTGCAAATCATCACAGCCTTTAGTTGAACCAAAGTTAAGCGTTTCATCTCTACGCAAGAAAACGTTATTCTTTCTTCCTATTTTCCTTTCCTTATTTATTTTGTTCATTGTAATTTTTCTTCGTTTTTACCCTTGATTTCTCTCTCACTATCTATCTATCTATCTATCTATGTGTGTGTCAGTCTATCTATTGCCCGTGGTGTAGTCGTTATCGCCGTAGGAAATGAACACGGCGATACGAGTTCAAATCCTGGACGATACTGATTACATTTCACATAGCACTAATACCCTTGGGAAAGGTATGAATCCAATTATTCTCCCTCCAGCCATGGGTAAATAGTAGGACAGACTAGGTTCTTCGGCCTTGGTTAGGCAACTAGTCTAGGAGAAGGAAAACTCTGAATTCAAACCTGTTAAACTCCGCTTAAAAATTGACCTTGTGTCATATCCTGCCCGAGCGGAGGGGTTGGTAAATAGTATCTATCTACTGCTACCGATGTCTCTATCTCTCTATTGCTCTTCTATCTATCTATCTATCTCAGTTTGTTCACGTCTTTCCATCTAAGACATCTATACGAGAGTTAGCTGAATGGTTCTCGGCCAACCAAGTAGAGAATGACCATTTTTTGTTGAATTTGTTGAACGAATGAAGGAAACTTAAAAAACGATGTCCCATGTGTGTTGAACTTTAGGCTGAAATACATGGAATTATTTTTTATTTCATATATATATATATATATATATGTGTGTGTGTGTGTGTGTGTCGGCAGATTGCATTTCACATCAGTATGAATCTAATTATTCTCTCCCTAGCGATGGGTAAAATTTTAGGGAAGACAAGGCTCTTTAGCCTTAGTACGGCAATCGCTCCAATAAAAGGAAAACTCTTAACTCAAACCTGTTAAACTTCGCTTAAAATTGACCTTGTTTCGCATCCTGCTCCCTATATATATAATCTAAAGATAGTTTCGTTATATCACAACACTTCAGTGTGGTTAGGCACGCGAGACGCTCCAAGCCGGGATCGAAACTCGCCTAACTTTTGCGCCAGGCTGATGACATACCCCCAAGCCCAGCCTGCGAGTCAACGTCAGCCCGGGAATTAACGCTTATGTATTAACTTTCGTTTGTTTTACATTTTGCGCCATTGGATACCGAAGAGCTCAATTCGTTAGAAGAGCTTTGCATCATCAAGTCATACTGATAGCACAAAGTTCATATTTACCAACCCCTCCGCTCGGGCTCGATATGACACAAGGTCAGTTTTGAAGTGGAGTTTAACAGGTTTGAAATCAGAGTTTTCCTTCTCCTAGACTAGTTAGCTCACCAAGGCTGGAGAACCTAGTCTGCCCTACTATTTACCCATAGCTGGAGGGAGAATTATTGGATTCATACCTTTCTCAAGGGTATTAGTGCTATGTGAAATGCAATTAGTCTCGTCTTGGATTTGAACCCGTGTCGCCGTGTCCATTTCCTACGACGATAACCATAACACCACGGGCACCTCCTGATAGCACGAAGTTCTCTCTCTCTCTCTCTCTCTCTCTCTCTCTCTCTCTCTCTCTCTCTCTCTCTCTCTCTCTCTCTCAGCATGTCTTATTCGTCTAACTTTGATAGACAGAAGATAAATAGCCAAACAACTGCTGCTTTGTGAGGTGCTGCTTCCAGGATTTAATCAAAACCACATGTAGCATTCTTCGGTAGTTCCCATTTGCGCTTTACTTTTCTCCCAGCATTTCGTTATAGTCCAGGTGGTGCATCTATACAGTAGTATTTAAACAGCCACAACTGGGACAAATTCTGTTTTATTTCATCAGAGAGTTCAGTTATGATCGATAACCAGTCAATAGCGATCCAGTTCCTTCTGTTGACATTGCTTTTAGTTGATGAGATATCGCTGCCGAGGTATTTGAATTTATCAACTAATTTTAGAGGCTTGCCATTTACGGTGGACATGGCTCTTTTTTGTTTAAAACACATTGAAAAGTCAGGTGTGGCTGACCATGAATGGAAAGTAAAAGGAAATCACCTGCTCTTAAAGGATGAAGTTAAAATCATAGATTAGGAAGGAACATGGGAGAGTAAGACGTCTAAAAGAAACAGCACATATGGTGGGCTACAGTGATGTGCTCAGCAACCCAATTTTAGATATAAATACGATGTGGGGATCATTAATCAAAATATCTCGATCAAAAAAAAGAAGCAATATGAGCTAAGGTAAAAAAAAATTATGTATTATTATGTGTAGTATCTCATTGGCTGTTGGAGACATTCGGGCATCTGGAGGTCCCAGGTTCAATCCCACCTACAGGTAAAAGAATACGTACTATAGCTGGTGTTATGGTTAAAGCGATGGACTGCGGAATCGTAGTAAGCGAGTTCGTACTCCAGTCGCGCTATTACGTTCACTTTCGGGCAAATACCCTTGGGAAAGGTCTGAACCCCCTTATCCTCCCAGCTATGGGTTAAATAGTACCATTACTGCTCTTCTAGGAGAATGGCTTTGGCATTAAATGGCCCGCAAAGCTTGATATGCCATTAAACAAAGAAACCAAACCAAACCAATCAACACGAGTATCCAGCCATGATTAGAGAAATTAGAATAATCTACAACTTGGATTAAATAGAGGGTTCAGTTCGAAGTTCTGTGTAGGGTCCCGATTTCAAAATAATATACGTGAAGAAGGCCGAAGGGCGTATCGGCCCAAACGTTGTGAGTATAAGGATGAAGACAAAAATCCAAATATTCTAAGTGATAAAGATACGTAAACTCTGTCGAATTTGCATTTACGTTGAGGCCAACCTTCCTCGACTTGCTCTAAGCTATACAACAAGAATTGTGTGTGCGTGTGTGTGTGTGTGGACGATATAGAGTATGGATGTCTGTAAGCGTAATAAATATATCATTTACGAAGGATAATCATTTTTATGATTAAATGCGTTTTGTTTTCAGCTGCAAAATCATTGACTGTATACATTTCTTTGAAGTAGTTTTCAATTTTTTTTTTTTCTCTTACTTTTTTAAGAAATACTTTACTTTATAGTTTAATTCATAAGTTATACCATTTAGCGGGTAACAAACACAAAAGGTATACCATTTAGGTGGTAACAAACATAAAAGACATACCATTTAGGGGGTAACAAACACAAAAGATATACCATTTAGGGGGTAACAAACACAAAAAATATACCATTTAGAGGGTAACAAACACAAAAGGTATACCATTTAGGGGGTAACAAACATAAAAGATATACCATTTAGGGGGTAACAAACACAAAAGATATACCATTTAGGGGCTAACAAACATAAACGATATACCATTTAGGTGGTAACAAACACAAAATATATACCATTTAGGGGGTAACAAACACAAAAGGTATACCATTTAAGGGGTAACAAACACAAAAAGTATGCCATTTAGGGGGTAATAAACACAAACACAACATAATACAGACACAAATAATTATTACCCTTTCATCTACATATTTCCCCACTCGGTTGAGGCAATAGAATACACCGACTGCATCTCTGCTGAAGGATAAGACCTCCACCAACGAGTGCCCTGATATGACACTAAACAAATCTGATGGTGAGATTCTAGCCTTCGAGATGTGGGGAATATGGAATACCCCTTCATTGCCATTGTTCCCAAGTCCACTCTGACCCAGAGTGATTGCATTTTTCTTCTGCTACAAAAACAATTGTCTGCGCAATTTTCTTTCTTCATATCCTCAAACTTTTCTTTCTTTTTTTTTTTTTTTTGTTTTTTGCTATAAATACTTACCGTTTTCGTTTAAGAAATCAGTACAATCTTGCAATTCGAGGGAATTTTTTTGTAATGATTACAAATAAGCAATAAATAGACTATTGCTGCTTTTTATTTATTTATTTACATTTTTTACGATAAATACTTTCTGTTGAAAAAAAATGGTACAATATTGATGTTCTAGGCAGTTGTTTTGTTATGTTTTATTCATTTATTTATTTTATTTTGCAATAAATACTTCCTCTCTTTAGATTAAAAAAACGAAATAATATCATATTCTTGACAATTTTTAATTTCTTTGGAATAAATACTTTCGGTCTCTAGATTTAAAAAAACAACATAAAATTGCTAGTCTAAGCATTTAAAAAGATTTTGGCCTAAATACTGTCTGCTTTTAGATTAAAAACAATATAATATTGCTATTCTATACAATTTCAAAATTATTTTGGCATAAATATTGTTTGAATTTTGTTGAAAAAAAAACAATATAATATTGCTATTCTAGACAATTCAAAAAATTTTATAGCATAAATTCCGTCTGTCTTTTGATTAAATAAACAATATGATAGACATTTTTTGAAAAAAAAAATTAATGAATACTTTGTCTTTAGAACTTAAACAGAGCAGCACAATATTTCTATTCAAGGTATTTGTTGTTGGTACCTACCAACATTTTTGTTTTGTTTTTGTCTTGTTTTTTTGTTTGTTTGGGTTTGTTTTTTTTTTTGCAACAGTACTTTCAGTCTTTAATTTGAAAAAAAAAAAAACAAAAAAAAAAAACAAAAAACAATGAAATATTTTTTTTTGTGGAATAGATACTTTCTATCTTTAGATTAAAAAAACAGATATTCTAGATATCGCTTTTCTTTACTTTTTCTTTTTTTTTTTTTTTTTTCAAAAAGAACTTTCTGTCTTTAGTTTCATAAAACAATGCAATATTGCTATTCAAGGAATTCAAAAATGTTTTTGGTAATAATCGAAAAAGTACAATATTGCTATTCTGGGCAATTTATCAAAAAAATTAGATAAATACTTTCTATGTTTAGATTTTTTTTAAAATAGCGCAATATTACCATTCAAGGTATTTGCTTTATTCTTTTATTTGCAAGAAGTATTTCTGTCTTGAATTTAAAAAAAAACAATATAATATTGCTATTTTAGGGAATTTTTCAAATTTCTGTGGAAGAACAACTTTCTGTCTTTAGATTAAAAAACAGTGCAATATCGATATTCTAGACATTTGTTCTTTTTCTTTTCTTTACTTTTTTTTGTTTTTGTTTTAGTTTTTGTTTTTTTCAATAAGCATTTTCTGACTTTTGTTGCAAAAAACAATACAATATTGATATTCTAGGCAATTTTTACGAAATAAATTCTTTTCACCTTTATTTTTTTTTAAACCGTACAATATTTCTCTTCTTGATAATTTTTGACTCTAAATACATTCTGTTTTCAGTTTTTATTTTTAAAAAATAAGAACAGGACAATATTGCTATTCTCGGCACTTTTAAAATTTTTTTGCAATAGATATATTGTTTTGGGTTTGAGAAAACTCAACGATATGGCTACTCAAGGTATTTTTGCAATAAATACATTTTGTCTTGAGTTTGAGAAAACAGTACGATATTGCAACTTTAGATTTTTTTTGCAATAAATACATTTTGTCTTTAATTCACAAAAGCTTTACAATATTACTATTCTAGGCATGGTTTTCTATTTTTTTTGGAATACGTTAGGAAAGAGAAAATATATTCGTCTTAATCTCTTTTTTTTTTTTTTTTTTGGTTCGTTTTTTTTTTCTTTCTTTTTCTTTTTTTGATGTTTGTAAAATTGATAACCATAGATTCTTTTTACTGCCAGTGAAATAAAAAAGAAAGAAATGTTTCATTCCTGTTTTAGAAATAGTCGTGAAAGTTTCCCCACCACCACCACCACCAAAAAAGGTCCACTTTTTCTGGGCTGGCCTATTTTTTCTAGACATTTTCTCGCAAGTTAGAATATTGGGTTCAACATAATCTTACTTCTCACAATTCTATAAGTTTAAGGAGTGAAATGGAAAATTGCAAATTCTGCAATTTCAAATTCATCTTCTTTGTTGCTTTTGTTGTTGCAGACCTAGATTTCCAAAAGCAAGATCAATAATCTTAAAAGTGATTTATATCGATCTTTGTTCTCAATGTTTCCATTTATTTTCTTTGATTAGGTCTTCTATTTGTCCCTTGCATTAACCATTTTTTCTTTCTTTTCTCCTTTTTTTTTATATCCATCTATTGTTTTACATGTTTTTTTTTCTCTCTTTTTTCTCTCTGACCCTTTTGACGCCATCTTTGTCGTAATGTCTAAGGTCCGCCATCTTACACTCGTTCCTTCTTTCGTTCCGTCTTTCTTTGCTATCTTTCTTCTCCCCCATCCCACCTCCGCATAACACTAACACAAATGGTTTTTCCTTTATAGAAGCCTGTGTCCTTTACGACTTCAACTTTTAGATTTTGCTTCTACTTCTTGGACATTTTTATGGCTTTTCGCGAAAAGTCAAATGTTTGACCTAGATGAAAAAAAAAATCAACCATTTCTTAAAGAAATGAGACAACTTCACTCCCTCGGATTCAATTCGTATTGATGACATTTCTGGGTTTTTTTTAAATTCTATTGAGGTTTTATGTAATTTGGTTTGCTGCGAATATTTTCTCAATTCAATTCATTTCATTTTATTTCATTTTATAAATTCTACTTTTTTGAATTAGCTTGTCTTTGCAAATCATGCGCAAATTTTTTCGACACGTTTTGAGACCAACATTTGAATCTAAGAAGTATTCAAAACTGGTTAACCACGTTGTTTCTACCATATAGTGCTGCTCATAAGTATTTAAACAAACAGACAATTTGTTTTGAACCTGTCGATTTTTAGAGTTAATCACAAGAACATTTCGCTAGAAAAAAAACTAATTTTATTTTAACCAACAAAATAAGGATTTAGTTATTAAATGTCAGACATGCCTGTGCTCTAGCATGTGCATGACACAAAGAAAGAAAGAAAGAAAGAAAGAAAGAAAGAAAGAAAGAAAGAAAGAAAGAGATAGATAGAGAGAGAACAAGAGAATGATTAACCACCTCGTTTCCTTTATGTACTTCCATTATATGCTCATAAGTATTTGAACAAAGAGACAATTTGCCTTGGGTCACATTGTTTTTGAGGGTTGATCAAAAGGTCATTAAGCAAGTATTTTTTATAACAACCAACATAACAAAAATTTAATCGAAAACCCCAGATTCATATGACAGAGAAAGACAGAGAGAGAGAGAGAGAGAGAGAGAGAAAGTATATGTGAGAGGGTGGCTTCGTATGAATTGAAAGAGAGTGTGTATACGCGTGTTGGGAGATTGGTTGGTTTGATTGGTTTCTTTGTTTAATGGCATATCAACCTTTTTAGGTTAATACCAAATCTATTCTCCTAGAAGAACAGTATTGGTACTATTTAACCCATAGCTGGGAGGATAAGGAGGTTCATACCTTTTCCAAGGATATTTGCCCTAAAGTGAACGTAATAGCGTGACTGGAGTACGAAATCGCTTACTACGATTCCGCAGTCCACCGCTTTAACCATTATACCACGAGGACACCTCCGCATATTGGGAGCGTGCAATAAGAGCATGTGATATGAGTGTGTACTGAAGAACGTCAGAGAATGTGTATGCATAAATCGGGGTGTCACTCTTAATGGTCAAGATCAAGTTTTTCAATTTCACAAGACAATATTCTGTAAAAGACACTACGATCCTCACATGGAGATAGACGAAGAGAGATCGCCAATGGCCCAGAAGACCGGGGTTCAATTCCAGGTCGAGTCATACAAAAACTCAAAAAAAAAGCATTATAAGGCACGGATTAAGGGTAAGTGGAGTAATCCAGGGAAAAGAGTATTGAAAATGGAGCATTCGAATCGCCCTCGACTACGGTTGGCCAAAAAAGAAATATATATATATATATATATATATATATATATATGTGTGTGTGTGTGTGTGTGTGTGTGTGGATATTTTCTAAAGCTTTTTGTTTATATGTGGCACAAGGCCATGTGAATGAGGCACCCAATAAGACTTGAGCTCACTCGTCTGTGTGTATGTTGGCGGTATTTCTCCGGCACTATATATATATATATATATATATATGCGGCGGAAGAAATATTACAAACATCTTTAACTGGCACTTGCCTGTTACAAGTAACCTTAAGCAAATAGTAATAGTAGTTACATCTAATTAATATCTCAGAATTTTCTTTTTTTAGATAATATCAATTATGATCAAGGCTTTGAGTAGTGCACACTGTACTTTTCCCTTTGAAAAATCCTTTTTAAGATTGGTGAATCTGTAATTACTACACAGAGAGCTCTTTTTTCGTTATGTCGGAATGATGCAGCTCATGATAGAAAACCGATAAAGATATTCGTTGAAAATTCTATCCGAAGCAGCCTCAATCAGTCGTAACATGAAATAAACTCGAAAATCGCCCTGCATAGCAATTACTGATTGATCAAGAACAATTTCCTTTCATCAACATCAATGGATGAATTCCTTTGATTTTTTCACACTATCCGTCCCTATCGTAGACGGCATCCAATGTCCGCACAAAGCTGATAAATTCAAGTTCTTGCTGCTCAGCCAACACTGGTTTGTCCATGAGTAGGAGTCCACAAGAGAACATCGATTATGAGTTCATTCTTATTTTTCCACATTGCCCAACTTGTTTTGCTCTTCTCAATTGGATGCTTTGTGAGATGAGAGGTAAGTGAACGTACAGGTACTGTTTTGTAGGGTGCTTTTCCATGGATTGCTCCACTTTACCCTTGATACGTACCTTATATTGCTGAGTGTTAAGCAAGGAGGTATCAAGTACCATTTTTAAAGTCTGGGATTGAACCCAGGTCTCCTAGGCCATTGGCGAACACTCTACCCACTAGGCCAATAACCCGGGTCAATATGTATGTATAATGAATATAATTTATATAATATGTGATATTAAAATATATGGAATATATCAAAATATATTATATATAAACATAGATATGTACACTTATATATGTATATATATATATATATATTTATGTGTGTGTGTGTGTGTGTGTGTGTGTGTGTGTGTGTGTGTGTGTGTGTGTGCTATAAATAGAAACATATATAAATAATATGATTAATATTAACTTTTTATCGTCTTGTAGTTTTATCAACTCAAAATAACAAACATCAACAAAGTTTTTACTACTGATGTTTTAATTCTGAAAACAGATTTGTATTTATGTTCCCAATTATTTTTAATGAAAAGAAAACGTTATGATTCCACAGTCTAAACGTTGATAGTATCACTTTGTAGATAAAGATTTTGACCAATCAAAAGACGTTAATTTTAGCCAATCGGAAGGCGTTGAATTTTAACCAATCATTTTTTTATCTTTCGTAGTAGTTTATTTCCTTTCTATTCATTCATTTTTGTTCATTTTTTAAAAACTTTATTTTCTTTCTGTTTTGATGTCCTTGGGTAACAGAGATTCCTGCAGAGTAAAAAGGAAGGGAATAATTAACCAATATATATATATATATAATATATATATATATATATATATATATATATATATATATATAAACAATACAAAGAAAAAAATATCAGGAGAAAAGTTGAAAAAGAAGAATGACAAAGGATAAGAACAAAATGACATATGGAGAACAAAGATTTCTCTAATGGATTTTTTTAAAAAAATGCCTCGTCCCTGATGTCCAGTTGATGAAAGAAGAAAGAATCTGGTGACTAGCGACCAGCACTGCAGGAGTGGTGGGCAACAATTCCACCAGGACTGTCCGTGCTTCTTCCTGGCGGATTTGATGCCACGACAAATGCAGGTGCTCCAGGAGCTGGAAGAACCTTCAACCCCCCCTCGCTGTTTTGGCGCGACACCGGCTACCAACAAGGTCCAGCTGAAGAAGGTCCCTGCCTCACGACACATGTCTTATTAGTAAAAGAGACTAAACAGTGAACCAGCAAGGAAGGATGATTTGATTGGGATGACAAGAAAGGAAAAGAAAGAGATAAAGAATATGTATGAGTGAAATAGAAGAATGAAAGACAATAAATGCTATTAGAAAGAAAGAAAGAAAGAAAGAAAGAATATATATGAGTGAAATAGAAGAAAGAAAAAAATGAATGCTATTAGAAAGAAAGAAAGAAACAAACAAACAAACACACAAACAAACAAACAAACAAACAAAATATATGATATGAAATGAAGAAGAAAGGCTAGGAATTCTATTAGAAAGAAAGAAAGAAAGAAAGAAAGAAAGAAAGAAAGAAAGAAAGAAAGAAATAATTTGAAGAAAAGAAAATGGAAAACATTCAATCCTCCTTTGATTTTATTCCTTGATTTATTTTAGGAGAAAATTGGTGGTGATATATGAAGGTATGAGTCCTACTGTTGGCCATTTTGTTACAGTGTATTGGCATGAAAACTTGTGTACTGTTTAAGGGGCTCACTTTAGAGTGTAAATTGTTTTTAGATATGGGTAAGTGGTTTTGACAACTATTCGGAAAGAAACGTTGATTTGGGAAATACAATTTTTAGTTTATCAACACAAAGATGATGAGGTATATACGTGAACATAAGTACGCTCATACGTACACATACGTAGCTACACACACACACACACACACACATACATACATACATACATACATTCTCATTTACAAATACACGCCTGCAGTCACATACACACGAATGACCATACACCCATAAATAATAAAAAAACAAGTTTATTATCTTTAAAAGAATATTTTTTCAAATAATTCCACACTTAGATAGATAGATAGATAGATAGATATGAACAGACTGAGATAGATAGATAGATATGAGCCTACAAAAGACTTACTGCCTAAATAAACACACACATACACACACACATATATATATATGTACATATATATATATTCATGTTTAAGATAGATTAAATATTTTAAAATTCTAAAAAAAGGGACCTTTGTCTTTTCAGAGTTTTAACCGTGATACAAGAGTTAATACATAAAAGTAAGTTAAGTTGGCCGACTGTAGTCGAGGGCAACCCCAAGGCTCCCTTTTCAATAGCTACTACACCGATGTGTAGGAGAGGGCGCTACTGCATTCCCTAGATTGCTCAATTTTACTCTTGATCCGTACCTTATGATGCTGAGTGTTAAGCAAGGTGACATCAAGTACCATTTTTTAATTTTTCGGTATGACTCGACCTGGGATTGAACCCTGGTCTCCCTGACCATTGATGAATACTCTACCCGCAAGGCTAATGGGATTTTGTTTTTATAATACACAAGGAATCCAAATTTTGAGCAGAGACCGATAAAAGCAAGGAGAATAGAAGGAAATTCGAAAAAGAAAAAAAAAAATATATATATATATAAACACGTATGTGCGTGTGTTATTTCTTTTGGGCTTCCCCTTTATATGACAACGATAATTTATAGCCGTAACAGGACAAATATGAGATGGGTTTTGTGAATTATATTGAAGCATTTATTTAGATTAGTGTCTTGGCTGGAACAAACATCGGCCTACGAAGTCAGCCGATTTCGGTTCATCCACCATTTTCTCTGAATAGGTGGCTCTAATGGATTTTATGCTTGGGGATATTTTTCCATTCTCTAACCACAATGCGTTGATGTTACAGGCAGAATGTTTAACTGAAACATCTATCAAAGATGCACGTTGGCAAACAAATTGGGGTCTATCAGATCGATTCTTCTAGTCCAACAGACTTTCATTCTTTTCGAGTGCGCCTTTTTAAGACGTCTCATTCGATTAAACCGGCTGGCCTTTTCTTTTAAATTTCTTTTAAATCTATGAGCCGATTAAGATAGATATATAGATAGATTGATAGATAGATGGTTAGATATCAACTTTCTTTTTACAATATTTTTAGTTATGAATATTTAACTCATTCTTTCTGTATGGTCCGATATATATATATATATATATATATATAGAGAGAGAGAGAGAGAGAGAGAGAAGAGAGAGAGAGAGAGATGTGTGTGTGTGTGTGTGTGTGTGTGTGTGGTGTGTGTGTGTGTGTGTGAAGGGAAGAAAAAACTTCTGTCTGAGCAATGTTTTCTCTTTCCCTTTCAAAACGTATCTATTCTTATGACGAAACTTTCTTCGTGAGTAAAACATAGTACTCTATGCATAGAAATAGAGAAAAAAAATATCACGATATCTTAATTACAAGAAGCGTAAAATCACTCATGACTCTGAGTTTCACGCACGCAATCTTCATGTAAGCTCATAGGCACACGTCTGAATTCTATTTTATAGTTGAAATATTGTATATATATATATATATATATATATATATATAAGAGAGAGAGGTGCCCGTGGTGTAATGGTTATCGTCGGAGGAAATGGACACGGCGACGAGACTGATTGCATTTCACATAGCACTAATACCCTTGGGAAAGGTATGAATCCAATTATTCTCCCTCCAGCTATGGGTAAATAGTAGGACAGTCTGGGTTCTTCAGCATTGGTGAGGCAACTAGTCTAGGAGAAGGAAAAGTCTGAATTCAAACCTGTTAAACTCCGTTTAAAAACTGACCTTGTGTCATATCCTGCCCGAGCAGAGGGGTTGATAAATATAGATATATAAGAGAGAGTAGAGGGGGAAATGGACATAAATCCGACGGTATGTAAACACGAAAATTAGCAAAAGAAGCAATAATATTCTAAGGATATATTTATTTGAGTATAAATAATATGGCCACGTTCACATTTCGGTTTTTTAAACCATCTTCAGGGCAATGTTATTATGTGTCGTCGTCTCATCCAAAATCTTTCTAAATTACATCTTTTTTATTGCAGGCAGCAACAAATACGTCATATTATTTGATATAGAAATAAAACAAAAATAATCAAATTTTAAAATAAAAATTTAATAATTTTTCCAGACTTCACACCTTGACGTTATTTTTGAAAAATTCTGTGTAATTTCTTAGTTCGTATGAGGTTTCTAATTTTTTTTAATCTCCTAGAAAATACATTAAACTTTTCCTGAGAAAAATAAATTAATAGATTATACAAAATGAAATAAAGTGCAAATATTTTCGGACACAAATAATTTCACCTATATTTTAAAACAGAACGCTAGTAAGGATAAGAAAACGTTTAGAATTTTCTCGTTTTTTCGTTTCTTTTTTTTTTTTTTTCTGTTTCTTATTCGAAAATGTTTATTGGCATGACATCACATTACAATGCCCTAAAGATGGTTTCAAAAAACCAAATGCGAAACATTGGCATATTATTTATATACAGATGAATACATTCTTTAAACATATTGCGTTTTCCTCCTGGCCCATTGGTATAATGGTTTGATAGAGAGTCTACCAATGATCCGGGAGACTTTAGGTTCAATCCTTGGTCGAGTCATATTGAAGACTCAAAAATTGTACTTGATGCCTCCTTGCTTTATACTCAGCATAAAAGGTACAGATCAAGAGTAAAGTGGAGCAATCCAGGGAAAGGAGTAGCATCCTCCATTACACCTCGGTGTTGTAGCTATTGAAAAGGGAGCCTTCGGGTAGCCCTCGTCCACAGTCGGAAAACTGATAGATCGTTTTTGATCTTTAATTTTTATATTAACTGCATCTTGTAAATACCTCTTGTAGTATGGCGCTGCCGCCGAAGCCCCTACCCGCGATCTGTGATGCTGTTGTGGTTTCATGCGTGGGGTGCTAGCCCCATGCTTCCTTTTTCACAATTCTGAGATTTACTTTCCACGACTTGACTGATTGCCTTATCAAAGATAAAGAATCCAGTCTGCCCAGGTGTTTACTGTTAGCTTGGCGGGGGGGGCTTTTTAGGAGAAGAGAGGGGCATTAGCCCGAAGTGAAACGAAGTCTCATCCAAGAATTGAACCCCGCTCGTTAAGTTTATTTCCTTGGTTGATAACTGTTACACCACATGTATTTATCTCCATAGTTACCGGTGTTTTCTTATCAATGGGTGTGAATCGATGTCGTTTTCTCTTCTTAATTAGATATTTTTTACGAACCCATATTCCCTAACCTAAAAATAATTCAATCGATTTTCCTTGAATAAGTAAATGAAACTTTCTATTTCTAACCAATTAATAATGTTTATATTCACCCACATTAATGCGTGAAACGCTCATGTTATGATTTTATTTATTCATCTATTTTCGCATTAGTTCGTATATATATATATATATATATATATATATATATATATATATATATATATATATATATATATATATATATATATATATATATATGTGTGTGTGTGTGTGTGTGTGTGTGTGTGTGTGTGTGTGTGTGTATTCAACACATTTCCGGTACATTTGCTTACAAGAAATCATTCCCATTAACATCCTATATCTCTATTTACGGTTCACCAACACCTGAGTGGTGCTGTATTGATGCAGCTCGTTATATAAAAAAAAACAATCAATTATAAATATTTGTCAATTATTGCAATTCTCCAAGAAAAGTTTTAGAATTAATTAAAGAAGAAGAGAAGGGTATTAGAAGGTTTATTTTTCAGCATAGCCTCCCTTGCAGTCCACACTCTTCTCTTATCCGTGTTACAGTGCTTGGATCCTATTGTTCAAAAATATCATTGTCAGTAGATATGACATGAACTTGTAATCCCATCTACAGCCTCATCCGACTGGGCCATCGGAGACCGTTATTATGGAAAGGACTTTGGTTTATTTATACTTGTCAGCCCATCCTGGTAAGGGTGTCTCAAAATAGATGCAACCCATTAATATGATAATTCATATTACATCA
Source organism: Sepioteuthis lessoniana (assembly GCA_963585895.1). NCBI lineage: Eukaryota > Metazoa > Mollusca > Cephalopoda > Myopsida > Loliginidae > Sepioteuthis > Sepioteuthis lessoniana. The sequence continues at coordinate 39,636 of CAUZXS010006377.1, forward strand.
AGTTATCTTTTATCCGAGTCTTAAAAAAAGCCATCATATCACTTCAGAAAGGTCAAACCAGATGACAAAGGCAGAAATTAATTGACTTTATCTTACAGGGCACATGAAAGACCAAGTTCTTGGGAACGTCTTAGGAGGGACTTTTTCGGACTTCCTCCGACAGAGTCGCTCACCGCATCCACATTGTCAGGACATCTGGCTGTCAACTTCCTGCCAGATCTGGAATTTTCTGCTTTCTTGTTGATCTTGTTTACTAAGTAGTGGCTTGAAATTTGTCTTCCCAACAAAAAATTTGACTTTTCTGGAGATAATTGTTAAACCTAAACTTCCTGCAAAATTTTGCTTGCACAGTTTTGAATGATTTTGTCTCCAAATAAGTAGTGACCCAAAAGTTTTCCTCTCTTGTCGAAGGCTTTGCGATCAAGGATTAATAGTTGTTATTTTATACTATTTTCAAATCTGAAACAAAAAAGAAAATGACATTATTATTTGTAGAGTTATTAGCAGTCACATGGGACCCATATATATTGAGACACCCAATATAGATGCAGTTTAGTGTCATGTCCAAGGCACGAATAAATATATAGATTTTTGCAAACAGCTGAGAAATAATGGTTGTATCTTTAGGTAAAATTGCTAACAAACTCAAGTAAATTGTTCAATATTGTAATTACCAAATGAAGGATGATAGGACTTTCTCAAGTGTTGTCTTGCAATTCAGAAGTAATGGCTGTGTTTATTCATGTAGAGATCACTTGCATTGTCTTTGTGATAAGCATTTTTAGGCGGCAGTGAAGAGGAGCAGGAAGAGGGGACAAGGTCGTCATGAATATCATGAATGATTGTAACGATGACATTAAAAACAAAAACAATATGGCGGCCTTCCCGATGCAAAGAATAGAAAAATAAAAGAGGACAGCAAACAAATGAGAGATAGATCGCAAAGCAAGAAAGACAACTAATGAAGATAGACTTCGAGTCCAGAAGAATTTAAATGAGAAGACAAAAAAAAAACAAAAAGAGAGAGAAAATTAAATTAAATTAAAGATCAATTCCATAATAACGGTCTCCGATGGCCCAGTCGGATGAGGCTGTAGAATATTCCGATTGCATCTCTGGCAGAGGGGTAATTCTCCCCCAACGCGTGTCCTGGATATGACACTAAACAATATGATAGTGAGGTTCCAGTAATGCTGGAGTTTCGAGGAATGCGAAGTACCCCTTCATTGCCATCGTTCCCAGGTCCAGTCTGGCCCAGAGTGTTAGCACCTATCTATGGGTCAAATAGATCGGTTTGTCATTTAAACCGTATAATTTTAACTGAGTTCTAACAAATAACTTATGCTAAATTGAATTGCTTGAAATAGAACTGTTTAATTATTTAAATGTCCGTAAACTAATTGTTCGAAATAGAACTGTTTGATCATTTAACTGTATGTAAACAAATAATTGATGTTTAATTGTATTGTTAGTGTTAAATAGCAATACTTGTAAACATATAACTGTGTATGTGCAAATAAATGATTTATTATAAATAGAATTATCTTTATTTGGTTGAAATAAGTGAAATCATTTAACTGCGGGCAAAAAAAAATCAGCTCTAACTTGTTTAAAAATGCTATTTACAAAATGTGTTTAGAAATCCTATATTTAATATATATGTATAAAAAGGATTTGGTATTAAATAACCTACAAAGTTTGATATGCCATAAAATCTAACCAAAAGCAAAACTAGGGATGAGTGTTTTGAAATAACTCTATATTACTCTGATATACGCTAGAATAGACTTTAGAGTCTATTATCAATTAATTCATCCAATTCTATTTTGGAGTTCATCATTTGTTTATTCAATATTACTTTAGAGTACATCTCATTTAATTTATTCAATATCTCTTTAGATTACTTCATCTGTTAGTTTACTCAGTATCACTTTTGAGTACATCATCAGTTTATCCAATAATACTTTAAGGCATATCATCTATTAATTCATTCAATACTATTTTGGAGTACATCATCTGTTTATTCAATGTTTATTCAATGATGGTTCAGCAGAACCGAAACGCTATAGTGTCGACTGACTTTGTTTCTCTATAAATCCCTACTTTCTATTTGGATTACTTACTTATATATATATATATAGAATTTGGTATTAAAGAGTTGAAATGCCATTACACCAAACAACCTAATCATATGTAAAGCCAGTCAGTTGGGACTGTAGAATACGAAGACTGCATCTCTCCAGAGGGGTAAACGCCACTCCAATGAGTGTCCTGGTATATGACTTTAAATAATCTGATGGCGAGGCTCCAGCGTGGGAGATAAGTATCCTTTCATTGGCATTGCTCTCAGATCCACAATGACCCGGAGTGGTCGCACTTGATAGAGTCCTGTCTATGGATCAAATAGAACAAACTAAGTTTGCAAACAAATGACTGATGTTAAATCGTGACTGTTGTTTAGCAATACTTTAAACCACTAAACCTTGTGCAAAAAAAAGAGCTCAGGCTCGTTTATGAATGTTACCTACAACGTGTTAACAAATCGCATATGTATCTAATGTATACATATTTACCAACCCCTCCGCTCGGCCAGGGTATGACACAAGGTCAATTTTTAAGCGGAGTCTAACAGGTTTGAATTCACAGTTTTCCTTCTCCTAGACTAGTTGCTTCACCAAGGCTGAAAAACCTAGTCTGCCCTATTTTCCCATAGCTGGGGGGAGAATATTTGGATTCATACCTTTCCCAAGGGTATTAGTGCTATGGGAAATGCAGTTAGCCTGGTCCAGGATTTGAACTCGTGTCGCCGAGTTCATTTCCGATTATGATAACCATTACACCACGGGCACCTCCATTAATGTATTTAATATATACATATAAACAGGATTTCGGATTGAATAACCTACAGTAGTTGGTATACCATAAAATAAATCAAAACCAAACCAAACCAAACTAACCATATATATATATATATATATATATATATGTGTGTGTGTGTGTGTGTGTGTGTGTGTGTTTAACAGTTTTCATTGAGTGTAAACAATAAGAACAAACATGGCGTCGACCAAATCTTTATTTTATACATATTTATGCACAGTAAAGATTACAAAAGTGCCTATATCTATAAATATTTGTATATACGCAGACAACGACGTGATGTGTACATAAATCAATGCATAGAGAGATGAGTAATACATTGTCTAATCCATGCACTTACCTTTGGATAAGTTTCAATCTTTATTGATGCGTGGGTGGATATACATTGAAAATATTTCATTTTCGATCCTGACACGCATTTGAGTGATGCAAAGTTGGCCGAAATGTTAAAAGCCCGGAAAATAGAAGCGGTGGTGCGAGTTCGTATTCTAAATGTGGTGGTTTGCTTCTTCTTTCATATGGATTTGCATTTCCCAACTGACCAGCCGAGAAATCATGCCGAGATTCTGGCACTATCCTATTTACCCAACCCCTCCGCTCAGGCAGGATATGACACAAGGTCAATTTTTAAGCGGGGTTAACAGGTTTGAATTCAGAGTTTTTCTTCTCCTAGACTCGTTGCCTCACCAAGGCTGAAGAAATCAGTCTGTCCTACTATTTACCCATAGCTGGAGAGAGAATAATTGGATTCATACCTTTCCCAAGGGTATTAGTGCTATGTGAAATGCAATCATTCTCGTCCAGGATTTGAACTCGAGTCGCCGTGTCCATTTCCTATGAATTCATACCTGTTAAACTCCGCTTAAAAATTGACCTTGTGTCATATCCTGCCCGAGCGGGGGGGGGTAAATATGATGATAATAATAATAATAATAATAATAATTTTGTTTAGTTCAGGTTGGTTTTGTCCGGTTGGAGAAGAAGCTAGACGGCAATTACACAAGAATGCTGCGTGCAATCTTGAACAAGTCCTGGCGGCAACACCCCACAAGACACCAACTGTACAGCCACCTGCCTCCTATCACGAAGACTATTCAAGTTAGACGAACCAGACATGCAGGACACTGCTGGAGAAGCAGGGACCAACTCATAAGAGATGTACTCTCATGGATCCCCACACATGGCCGTGCAAAAGCAGGACGACCAGCACGAACATACATTCAGCATCTATGTGAGAATACGTGATGTTGTCCTAGGGCGATGAACGATAGGGAGGAGTGGCGAGAGAGGGTCAGGGATATCCGTGCTACCAGCGCGACATGATGATGATGATGAATGCCAAATCCAGCATATATATATATATATATATATATATATATATTGTTGGTAACATTATTTTTAAGGTCATCCGTTTACACTCAGTTATATGGTTTCAAGTCTCGCTGTCTTTTGTTTACACACAGTTAAATGGTTTCAGGTATTGCTATCAAACATTGATAGTTCTATTTACACGCAGTTAAATGGTCTCAAGTATTGCTATCAAATACTAAGACTTAAATTCAATATTCATCCTTTGTTTACACACATTTGAATGGTTCAAGTATAGTAAATGATTAAACAGTTCTATTTGGGACCCTAACAAGTACCATAAATCCAGGTCAGAATGGACATGGGAGTAATGGAAATGAAGGGTTTGTCTACATTCCGCAAAGCCACCGGCGTGGAGACTTACCATCATATAGTGTAATATCATACCCTGGACTCTCGTTCGTGATGGGGGCTCTTACCCCTCTACCGCCATGCAATCGGTGTACAGCCCGAGTCGATTGGACTGAGTAATCATTTGTTTACATACAGTGATATGGGTTCAAGTATTCCTATTAAATAAAAATAATTTTCAAACAGGTCAACTGATTTGGTTTGGGCTTAATTTTTTGTTTTGTTTTATGGCTGATCAAACTTCGTGTCCAATACGTTAGCCACAACACCACGGGTACTGTCCACAGATCTCTTTGACCCATAGATAGTAAACGGGTAATATAACTCCAGGTCAAAGTGGACTTGGTATCTAAGAAGTGACTCCACAGTCCCCTGAACACAAGACACATAGTCTAACATAGTTTAATGTCATACCCAGGACACCTTCTTTTGAGGATGGTTAACTCAGCAGAGGATGCAGTCGACGCATTCTCGACGCTAACAAACACGTGTGTGTGTGTGTGTGAATTTATTCAGGTTCAAAATTGTTTTAATTTTGAACCCGAATAAATTCACACACACACACACACACACACACACACACATGTGTTTGTTAGTGTTATTGGTTTGGTTTGGTAGGGTTTTATGGCATATCAACCATTGTAAGTTAATGTCAAATCCTCTTTATACACATATATTAAATATATAGGATTTGGTTTGGTTGGGTTTTATGGCATATCAACCATTGATCAACCATTGCTGGTTATTTAGTAGCAGATCCTCTTTATACATATATATTAAATATATATATGATTTGGTTTCGTTTCGTTTCGTTTGGTTTTATAGCATATCAACCATTGTTGGTTTTTAAATGCCAAATCCTGTTTTTACATATATGTTAAATACATATATGACTATATAATATATATTATTTGTAAAGACATTTTGTAGACGTACACAGTTAAATGATTCAACAGTTGTATTTCTAACAATTCAAATGGTTCCAAGTATTGCTATGTATCGCTAATAATGCAATTAAACATCAATCATTTGTTTACATACAGTTAAATGATCAAACAGTTCTGTTTCAAACAATTCAATGTTGCATTAGTTATTTGTTTGCACACAGTTTGTTTAATGTCATGAATAAGACTCTCCTCGGAAGAGGAGACTTACCCCTCTGCAGGGATGCAGTTAGTGTATTCTGCTGCCCCAGCCGAATGGGCTGTAAAATAGTATGAGGATCGCCCATGAATGAATGGCCATGTGTCCTACTAGTCTATACGTAGAATATCCTTAAAAAATAAATACACTTTTAACAATCATTCTATAAAGATTTAATTCTCTCTTTAACCCAGGGTACCCGGATTTTATTATTTTCGGTGGAACAATGTACAATCAACCCGGATATTATTGTGTGCTATTTATTACCTATCTCTACAGCGTTGAAATTCCATAACTACAAATAAGATTGCATAAATATATGCAGTGTACTTATTTTTAGATAGCTCTACGTATTCTTTCTTGGTATGAATCCAGTGGCGTAGTGGCTAACTTGCTGGACTGCGGCTCCTAGTAAGTGAGTTCACACTTCAGTCTCAATATAACGTTCGCTTTCGATCTAATAGAAAGGAATTAATTCCGTTATATCCCCAGCTATGGGTTGAATAGATTCTCCACTGTTCAATTACAAGGACGACTTTGGCATTAAATAACCCACGAAAGTTGATATGCCATTGAACCAAAGTAGCCTAAACTTATATTTATACTTTTGACGATATAGTTTCAATTATATAGAGTTTAGTAATGAATCCAGAGTGTAGAAGAAAGATATGGAATAGGGTGTGTTGGATTCATGCCTTTACTTCTGGGTTCGAAGCAAAATATGGAATAATTTTTAAAACATTTTTTACTCTGATTATTTCAGTTTTTAAAGTTAGTAAGTAAGTAAAGTTGTCTCCCTTTAGTCGAGGGCGACCAGAAGGCTCCCTTTTCAATAGCTACTACACCGAGGTGTAGGGGAGTGCACAACTCCATTCCCTGGGTTGCTCCACTTTACCCTTGATACGTATCTTATATTGCTGAGTGTTAAGCAAGGAGGTATCAAGTACCATTTTTAAAGTCTTTGGTATGACGCGACCTGGGATTGAACCCAGGTCTCCCTGACCATTGGCGAACACTCTACCCACTAGACCAATGAGCCCGTGTACTTTTTCATTAAAACTGGGCCCAATATGAGTGAAAAAAATGACAAAGGATCTATGATTTGCTCAACGCTGAAACTAATCCAAAAAGAATTTCCGAAATAATTGGAGTTTCTTTATGGCCTCCGTCAGGTCCCAGACCTTAAACCGCTTGATTACGCAATATGGGGCGTTTTAGAAAACCAAACAAATGCAACTTCCCATCTGAATATTGGTTTGATTCAGATTGCTATTAAGAACGAATGGAATAAATGTCTGAAGAATTTATTTTGAAGGCATGCATAAATCGTTTCGAAGGCGTGGTGATACAATAATTGAAAAAAATGGCAGCCATATTGACTAAATTTAATTTTTGTACATATCTTCTTATTTTGGTGTTTATTTGTTTAAATTAGAATTAATCTTGTTTTATGATTGAGTCATTTATTATTATTCTAAGATATTGCTAGTTTTGCTTCCGCATCCTGCATGTATTTACCCAAACCCTCTTTCACGAGCGGGATTTAACTCAAGGTCACCTTTTTTTAGCCGACTAAAGCTGGTTTGAATTCATAGAGTTTCCTCTAAAAGATAGTTCGCTATACCAGGCTAAAGAACCCTGTCTACCTTACTATTTTATCTAGAGCTGAGAGAGGGAGGTGTAGAACGAATGGATTCATGCCTTTCGCAAGGGTATTAGTGCGAAGTGTGACGCAAACAAACATGTCCAGAAATTCAACTCTGATCTCCAATTTCATTTTCTAATGGCATATCAAACTTCGTGGGTTATTTAGTGCCAAAGTCGTCCTTGTAGAAGAACAGCAGTGGAACTATTCAACTCAAAGCTAGAGGAATGAGTGAGTTCATGCTTTTCCCGAAGGTACTAGTACTAAAATGAACGTAATAGCGTGACTGGAGTTCAAACTCGCTTACAACGATGTCAGTCCAGCACTTTAGCCATAACGCCGAAAGGACAACCCCTCGGTTATATCCATTTCACTAAGAGTAATAAGCTTGGTACTATTTACCAACCCCTCCGCTCGGGCAGGATATGACACAAGGTCATTTTTTAAGCGGAGTTTAACAGGTTTGAATTCACAGTTTTCCTTCTCCTAGACTAGTTGCCTAACCATGGCTGAAGAACCTAGCCTGTCCTACTATTTATCCATAGCTGGAGGGAGAATTATTGGATTCATACCTTTCCCAAGGGTATTAGTGCTATGTGAAATGCAATCAGTCTCGTCCAGGATTTCAACCCGTATCGCCGTGTTCATTTCCTACGGCGATAACGACTTCACCACCTCCACCTCCACGGGCACCTTACTAAGAGTAATAAGCTTGGTACTCTATAACATCTAATCACATCCGTTTTGACCCTACAATGTTTTATGAAGACAATGAACAGTCAGGATTACCCAATATGTGTGTATGTTAATACGTGTGGGTGTGTATTAATGTGTACACATGTATATATATATGTGTCTGTTCTCCCTCCAGCCATGGGTAAATAGTAGGACAGACTAGGTTCTTCGGCCTTGGTTAGGCAACTAGTCTAGGAGAAGGAAAACTCTGAATTGAAACCTGTTAAACTCCGCTTAAAAATTGACCTTGTGTCATATCCTGCCCGAGCGGAGGGGTTGGGTAAATATGATATATATATATGTGTGTGTGTGTGTGTGTGTGTGTATACGTGTACATAGGCAAATATATGCATGTGTATACATTTCTTAGTATCTGTATATAAGCATGTATACGTATGTAAGCAATATTTCATCTTACAAATCTAACTCTCCTAAGATATCGTTGATCAAGCCGATCCTGAGGATAACACGTGTGAAAGACTAACCGGACACTCTCCCCTCGAGCCTGTTCAACTCTTCAACCACCCCTCCACCTCTCTCTCTCTCTCACTCTCTCTCTCTCTCTCTCTCTATCCGCATTTCGTCCGATCAAAATCCATCGAACGTGGGCGGGCGTCCGTGGTTTTTCGAAGGCGAAAGATATTCAGCCGAGCTGCAATATTTTGGTAACTGGCCAGGTTTCCACATCCTGTTTCTTTCTGGTCACTTTATCCAAATATCGACAATGAAGAATACAATGCTAAGTAATCCTCCAAAACATTCGCCTTTCTTTCACACTAAACATTAACCACCAAGCCTTCTCAATACTACCCCACAACCTAGGCCAAAACTGTTTTTCGCTTCCTAGTAACCACTGAGAATTTAAGTCTGTTATTTAAGGTTTCGATCTATCTATCTATCTATCTACCTTATTCTTTTCATATATATATATATATATATATATATATATATATATATATATATATATATATATATATACCGGGTGAGCGAAAAGTAATTTCCTATTTTAAAATACTTATAATTTTATTTCTCTAAAAAAATTGTAATTAACGTATAAGAATTAAAAAAAAAGATTTATTTTTCAGTCATCTTGTAGATCTCTCTCTCTATCTCTCTATCTATCTATATTTTTCAGTTTTACATATCTCCCCCGTTCTCTCAAAGTGTTTTATGTGTATCTAGCTAAGTGTTTTCATGTATCTCACCAATTATCTATTCCTCTCTCTCTCTCTCTTTCTTTCTTTCTTTCTTTCTCTCTCTCTCTCTCTCTCTTTCAGTTTTACATATCTCCTTCGTTCTCTCAGTGTGTTTTATGCTTACCTAGCTAAGTGTTTTCTTGTATCTCTTCAATTATTTTTCTCTCTCTCGCTATATATATATATATATATATATATATATATATATATATATATAGAGAGAGAGAGAGAGAGAGAGAGGGAGAGAGAGACAGACAGACAGACAGACGGTGAGAGAAAGGGTGATAGATTGAGAGATTGATACATACATACATAACTTTCTCCAAATCTATCTCTTAATATAAGTCTATGAAATCTAAGTATATTCCTATCTATCTATCTATCTATCTATCTATCTATCTATCTGAGCAGATTCATATCTATCTATCTATCTATCTCTTTCTTTTAAATCTATTTATGCCTATCTATCTATTTATATCTATCCTCTATATTTATTCATATCTATCTATCCCAATTACCCCACTGACCAATGATGAAGAAATAATTCATTTTGCATTATATATTTTCCACTATACTGTATTTATTATCGCAGCAGTTATTTAACTTCAATTTATACGATTAAAAACAACATTTTTGAAGGGGTTGGAGGATCCTTTCGATTGATTTATAATGTTTTAAATAAAGCAAAAAAAAAATAAGCTCAAATTATTGAACAAAACTGAATGTGAATAATTTGAACTTTCAAAAAGTTACTAGGAATGAACTGGACGAGAAAAAAAGTTGGAAACCGACTTTTCCTTTAATTTATTTATTTTATTTTATTTTTATTCTTTCCATTTCCTCTTTTAACTGCATTATGGAAATCACTTGCTGTCACTTTAAACTTTCCATTTTGCCACGGCCTCGCTCTTTGCAAAGAGTAATTTTCTCATAAAAGACTTTCAAGAGATTCGTTTTCTCGGTGGGGTGACTAGAAACGCCCTCTCTGTCAGCTGACATTCCTTTTTTTTTCTCTTCACTGGCCATGAGTTGTTTTTTTTTTTTTTTGTTTCGTTTTGGGTTGGGTTTTTTTTTTTTCGTTCCAGTTCGTCTTTGTCAATAAGGAAACAAGAATTCGATCCCATTGTTCTGTGAAGCAAAATCAATCGGCATTCACTGATTATCGATCGACCTTTGATTCAACCTATTAAATTCAGCTGATGATAACCCCCCATGTATAAATTAACAAAAGAAGTATACAAGCATATTTTAATTAATTCACTTTCTTCACAATGTCTCATTTGGTTTGGTTTATGAATTTAACGGCATATCAACTCTTTATGGGTTATTTAATGCTAAATTTTGATTCCTTAATAAATGTTATAATCATACCTATTTATTGTTGGTTTGGTTTAGTTTAGTTTAGTTTTTATGGCATATCAACTCCTTAAGGATAATTTAATGTCGAAATTTGATTCATTTCCAAATGCTTGTTGTAATGTTATCAATTGATAATTGGTTTGGTTTAGTTTGGTTAATTTTTTTGAACGTTTTTATGATTTATTCCATACCGAAATGTGACTCATTTGTAAATGTTTGATTGTAATCATATCTATTTATATTTTCATTTCGGTACCCACCTGAGACACAAAAAAAAAGGAAACAGTTTTGTCGGACTTTGCCAACCCACTGGAATACACGGGCATTTTACAGTCTCCCGAACCGAACGGTTCCTATTCAGTAACTTTTGTAATAACAATTCATGGGCTTAATAAAAAGAATATTCGAAAAGATAAACCCATAGAGGCACCTGGTATCCAATGTCCATTCGAATTCGAATATCAATATGTTTTATGTTTTTTTTAGATTGAAAGACTAACTACTGACAATGTGGAAAACGACGATTCATGAAAATCAGGTTCAAGAATAGATTTTTTAAAATCTAATTAAGGTTCCCAAATTCTGTCTGTATCAACGACCTTTTTGCTGATTGAGTTAATTGAAAAAGAGCATTTTTCTTACATCAGCAAAAAGAGCATCTTTATAGGAACCATTTAGAAAACTGTGATTCTCACTTGTTATTCCCAGGAAGAAAAGCTAACTTTCTGTTTAAGAATTTTTAGTCGAAAAAAAAAAAACATTACCGTAACTATTCATGCATAATACGCACTCGAATAAATTGAATGGAATAAAAATAAAACAAATCGCATCTTGTATATAATACGAAGTGCCATTTTTAGAACTTGCAACGGTTGAATTGAACATCTGTTCAATTTTGATCCAGTTTGTATTTACCAAAAATAAAAAAAATAAAAACTATATAGTTTACTGACATTTTGAAACGAAACATTTACGCGCTATCTAAATAAATCACACAGATATGTTCACACCAAAATGCAGCTAACGTGTAACAAAATTATGCTCATTCGAGAAACAAAATTACAAACAAATCCACATTCCAGTGTCTATTTCTCTGTTAACATATTAGTTAGTTAGGATCATAGATATAACTAGCAGTCTGGAATAAGGGGAAGTACTTAGCCGGAAAAAAGTCAATATTTAGTTCTTATGAATTATTCGAGCACATAACACTAGGCTTATTAATGCATTCTAGTTTGGTTTAGCTTAATGGCATATCAACCATAATTGGTTATTTAATGCCAAATTTTACATATACATTAAATATATGATTTAATGCCAAATATTACATATATATTAAATATATGATTTTTTTGTAGACACACACAGTTAAATGATCAAATAATTCTATTTCTAACAATTCAAGTTAGCATAAGTCAACAAAGTTAAATGGTTCAAAGTATTGCTATGTATCGATAATAATTCAACTAAGCATAACTAATTCGTTAACATACAATTAGATGTTCAAATAGTTCTATTTCAAACAATTCAATTAAGCATAAGTCATTTGTTTGCACTCAGTTTAAATGTCAAGCAGTTCTTTTTGACCCATAGAAAGGACCCTATCAAGTAGTACCGCACTGGACAAGAGCGATGGCAATAAAGATCTGCACCGCATTTCCCAAAGCTCTTGCAATACTGGAACCTGACCATCTGATTTTTTAGTGTCATATAACGGACACGGAGTCTTACCCCTCTGCAGAGATGCAGTCAGTGTAGTCTACAGCCCTAAATGAATGGGCTGAAAAATATCTTTTAAAAAAAGAGGTGCATGTTATGTATGCACGAATAACTACGGTATATCAAGTATATGGAACAGTAACATCATCAATGAAACGCATTAATCCGAAATGCCCTATTGTCCACAACGGATTCTCAGCAGTTCCATGAAACCAATAGCGTTGATTAAGCAAGTTCTATAGACGACGCCCGGTGTCTGCACAAATCTGATGATAATGAGTTTTTGCTGAGCAGTCAACATCAGCGCGTGTATGTGTAAGAGAACGTCGCTTATGGGTTTGTCCTTGCTTCTCCAACAGTGGCTCCTGTCTTGTTCGTCTTTCTTTGGACGGTTTGCGAGATGGGTCGTAAATGGCCCTTCCGCTGCTATTTTGTAGACTGATGCTTTTAGGATTGTTCAAAACAGCACGTAGCATTCTTACATCTTTTTAAAGCAATTTCTTCGAGTCCGAGTGGTGCAACTATACAATAGTACTGCCTCGACTAAAGAACATATTGGCTAGTATTTAATTGGTCACTTTGAGTATTATGCATTAGGAAGGCAATGATGGTATAGTTCAGTACATCCGTGAAACCAATATATATATATATATATATATATATATATATATATATGGGGAGTATTTAACTAACTATATTCAATGTCATATATTCATATGCATGTTTACGAAAGAATTTTTAAATCCGCTTAAGTATAAATCTATACAACTACATTTATGATATACATATAAAACAAATTTTCTCGAATCTATATACGGAGTCAATATATATATATATATATATATATATATATACGCAAGTCGATGCATATAGAAAAATAGATCTGAAGAGATAAAGTTAATGTGTTTAGACGTGTGAGCGCTTAGAAATATTCAAATACCAATATCTAATCCACATACTTTAACATTGATAGAATTATATATATATATATATATATATATATAGAGAGAGAGAGATGTGTGTGTGTGTACATTTTGGTAATAGCGTTTTTTAACTTCGCAATCGAAGATCAAAGAAGACGATTTACTTCTGTTGTAGACCGCAGATATTTGGAGCCAATTCGTCATACTTAAGTCTGCCACAGTGACTTTCAGTAAAATAATTGAGTAGGATGAAGATCATGTCTTTTTTTTTTTGCCTAAAGTGAAAGTTGGATTGTATGATCCTCTTTCTACAGTACACTTCTTTTTTTTCTCCCCTCGCCAATATTTAAGTTTTTTTTTTATGTTACTTTCATTTCTGTTTGTTTAATGGGGGGGGGAGTTTAAAAAGAATCGTATCTGTGAACATTGTAGCAATATTTTCCTGGCTAAAGTTTTATGGGGAAAGGTTGATTTTTTGGTTTTATTTATTAAGATGGGTTTGATTGGTAGTAGTCGGTTTCGGGTTTAGATATCTGACTCCATATGCTTTCTTCACCACCCCATTTCATCCGTAGTCTTTTTTTATGTCTTTAGAAGGCTGCAAAGGAATTACTGAAGAAAGGAAAGAAAGAGACTAAGATAACTTTTTAATTATCAACTTTATTTTTGGTTTCATACGGCTATTCTGTAACGAGGAATGTCTTCCTGGACAATTTGAGAACAGTCGTTTCTCCAAAATAAGGTGTGGAAATGCTCTAGTCGATTTCGGAGTTGATATGTCAAAGTAGGTGTTTTTAGTAGAGGGTAATAAGTCCATTTAGTGCTTTTAATATAGGCTGCAGTTAATAGAGACGACTACTACAGGAGGTGGAGGAGTGAGCCAGCGTGTCGCAAAGCAGACACGTGATCTCCCCGACCAGCAGGAGAGAAGTAGGTCTTTCCAGTCCAACCGGTCACTGCTGAATCAGACGGATTTTCTTTCTCGTGCCCATAGGTCTGTTTCAGGCATGCGCTGTTCCAACTTCCTGTCAGGGGTCTCTGGGAACTTCTACACTTCCTGAATTTACTTTATTTCTCTATTTCATCTTTTCTATACCCTACTGTGTATGTAGCTCAGTGGTGACAGAAAATACCAGAGGAACTGATATTCCATTTTTAAGCCCAAATTCTAACATTGGTTTTTGGCACTGATTTCGTTGAATTATAGCTGCCGGGGGTAAGAAGTTCAGAATTTGCAATTGATTTGTTTTCTGTAATTATGTGAGCACTCATCTAAGTACTGAACTGACGTATCATTGCTTAACTTCGGTACCCCCCCCCGCTCCCGCGGAACTGGTACTTTAAGCGGGACTTGATTGTATGGTTGCTTTTTGGTATCTGGTTAATTTTTGGGATCATTGGGAAATTTTGAGGTTTGTTAACTGACTCCCTTTTTCTTCTTCTTCTGACCGCATTCACTTGTTATCTTCTTATTTGTCTGTCGAAACTGTAAAAGGAAAAAGACAAAGATCACTTTAGACTCAAATTTTATTTTGGAGTTTATGACTATTCTGTGGTGTATAATGTTTGCCTGAACCAGTAGAAATAGTCTGTTGCCCCAGACAAAGCGTTTCAAGGAGATATGGGAAATATCTTTTGCAGAATATAAGTTGAGTGTCCGTTATGTGTATAATTTTTATGGGGGTGGGTTCGACAGAGGCTGCAACTAGTAGAAGAGACACAACGTTCGGGACTCAGAAAATGCGTGCCTTCTTCACTAGCAGCAGATAGAAAAAAAGACCTTTCGGTCAGAGCGTCTCGAAGTAACTAAGAGAGTTTATCTCAGTCTCCAGGAAGCCTATCTTTTCAGGCATGCACAGATTGTACTTCCTGTCAGAGGCCTCCTGGGAAACTTGCTTTCGCATTTTATTTATTTTATTTTTTGTATGTTATCGGCTTTTTATTTCTTCTTTATCCCCACATTATGCACGAGTTTATTCGTGATGTTCCCAAAAGCACCGTCGTAATATTAATAAATTCTTCATATCTAAAAAATATAACTAAAATTATAAGTTGAGGAAGGCTGTTGAAATAATAGTGCGTAAGCAGCGTCTCATCAACCGAAAAATACATCGACACACGGCTAACGAAGGCATGGACAACTATCGATAGGCTTTCGATCATATGGAAATCAAACCTGACCGATAAAATGAAACGCAGTTTCTTCCAGGCTGCGGTCGTGTCGATACTGCTATATGGTTGCACTACTTGGACGCTGAATAAACGGTTGGAGAAGAAGCTGGACGGCAATTATACAAGAATGTTAAGAGCAATATTGAACAAGTCCTGACAGCAACACCCCACAAGGCGCCAACTGTACGGTCACCTACCACTTATCACGAAAACTATACAAGCTAGACGAACCAGACATGCCGGACTCTGCTGGAGAAGCAAGGACGAGCTCGTAAGTGATGTACTCCTGTGGACCCCTGCATATGGCCAATCAAAAGCAGGACGGCCCGCTCGAACATACATACAACAGCTATGTGATGATACGGGATGTAACCCTGAAGCGATGAATGATAGGGAGACGTGGAGAGAGAGGGTCAGGGATATCCGTGCTAGCCGCACGACATGATGATGAATCTTATGTCAATAATAAGAACAGAGATACTCAGACGGTTTTTGCTTTTCATGTTTTCTGTTGTTTAGACTATTAAATTCATGTATTTATTTTTTTCAACTGATTGACGACCGTATAACCGTAGACCATTTTTCTAGTGGCGTTGGATTTATTCAAAAAATGATAGCTGATATCATCTGTTGCTCAGAATTCGGACACCAAAAATGGACATTAGATACTAGTTGTATAAATCCAGTCTTATCGGAATAAGATAGGACGACGGCCGAAATGTCTTGATATTTCCATGCTTTTTTTTTTTTAGTTTTGCTTTTTGGTCTTTTATATTTTGGGAGCAGTTTCAATTATAAAAAAAAAATTATATGTGTGGTATGTAGTCCAATTAACAAAAAGCATGAAGGAATCCAGTTCTTGGAACAACGATTTGAAGGCTAGTTTGTTGTTGTTTTTTCTTAGACGGGGGTGATTGAAAAAAATTTTTAAAGATGAAAAAATACTTTCACATTTTTTACACATTAGAGACTTTTCCATTAACGTAAAATCCAGTCTCGCTATTACGTTCATTTTCGGACTAAAACCCTTGGGAAAGGTATGAAGCCCCTAATCTTCTCCCCTCACTATGGATTTGTACCACAGTTGTTCTTCAAGAATAGCTTTGGCATTAAATAACCCATGAAGGTTTATTGGCCATTAAACAAAGAAACCAAACCAAACCGAACCTTGAACGTAAAAAGAAAAAGAGAGAAAAAAAGATGTAAGGTTTCTGGATGAAAAGACATTTACTATTGCTAACCTTCGTTGTACAAGATAGAACACATGATCCTCACAAATCTCTCTCTCTCTCTCTCTCTCTCTCTCTCTCTTTCTCTCTTTCTTTCTCTCTCTCACACACACGCACACACACTTTTCCGCTTCCATCTTGATCAGCCGGCACAGTTTTTGCACACGTCACCCCTACGTAGTACGTTATTCCGGCTGATTGGTACACCCATTTGCTTACGTCAACTAATGCATTCACCTACTTCCTTTCCCCCAACGAGCGTTGTTGTGTTTTGTTTTGTTTTTTTATTTTTTTGTTGTTTTTTTTTTTCGCCTTCTCTTCCCTTTCCTCTTCCTCCTACTCCACCTTCTTGTTCGCGCCACAGCGATCGTTTTTGCACACGGACCAGTAAAGCATACACCTCACACCTGCTACTGCTGCTGCTAGTAGTAAAAATGGTAGTGGTGGTCGTCGGAGCAAAAGAGATGGTCTTCACTGCCACTAGAATATTATACGAGGAGAGATCAATAGTTTCGAACTGCTGGGCTTCTCATATTGCTGCTGCTGCTGCTGCTGATGATGATGATGATGATGATGATGATGATGATAAAAATGATAATAATGATAATAATGCTGGGTGAAATATGGATGCTGGCAGTGATGGTGTTGTTAGACTGACGATGATGACAGAGATGGTGGTTGCAGTTTTACCAGCTGTCTTTCGATTCAGTAAAGTGGGGGGAAGGGGTTGAATTTCACAGCTGTTTTTCTTTGTTGTTGTTGTTGTGGTTGTTGTTGGTGTTGGTGTTGGTGCTTTTTTTTTTTTGTTCGTTTGTTTTTGTTTTCGTTTTTTTTTTTTTTTTTTATTGCAGCATGACTTTCTGCTAATACCACTTCACACACACACACACGCACGCACGCACGCACACACACACACACACACACACACACACACACACACACACACACACACACACACAAAACACATACATACATACATACATACATACATCTATCTATATATGGAAAGATTGGTTGGATCTTATGGCATATCAACACTTGTAGGTTATTAAATGCCAAACCCTGTTTATACATATATTAAATATATATGATTTGTAAACGAGTAGTTTGTAGTTAACACCCTTAAACGAGCCTGTGCTCATTTGCTTACACACTGCCAAATGGTTTCAAGTATTGTGGTCGAACACTAATAATTCTATTTAATCTTAATCAATAGATTGCCCACTATTAAATGACTTCAAATATTGCTATTTAACTATAATCTTTCTATACAATATTAACTATGCTCGAGCATATAGCCAAGTGGTTTCAAGTATTGCTATCAAATATTAATAGTTTTACTTGCACACAGTTAAATGGTATCGAGTATTGCAATTTAACACTAATAATTCAATTTAACATCAGTCATTTCTTTGCACAAGGTTAAATAGTTCTATTTGACTCATAGACTGTATCCCAAAAGGCACTACCCCCCACAATCAGGATGGTCTAGGAAGTAATGGCAATGAAGGTGTAATCCACATTCCCATGAGTCCCATGATTGGAGCCTCACCATCGTATGGTTTAGTGTCATATACACAAGAGACTCGTTGAAGGGTGTTACTTCTCTTTAGAGATGCACTCGGTGTAGTAGCAATTCGCAAAGTGTTTTGCACAAGGCCGTATAAATGGGACACCTAGTGAGACTCGAACTCACTCGTGAAGGTTTGTTTGTTTAACCTGCTAACCATTACACCCTTCCCGAGGCACCCATATGCACTCGGTGTATTCAAACAGCTTTAGTCAATAGGGCTAATATGATCGAGTGATATATGTGTATGCAAAAATCATAGATAGATAGATAGATAGATTGATAGATAGATGTGCTTAATTATGTAATAAAATAAAAAGGTACATGCATGCACTCTAATACGAAAAACACAATTCAAAACAGACATGTTGGAACGGGTTTTCAAATTCAAAAATATTTTCTTTCATCATCATCAAGTCGATTTGCTAGCATAGGTTTCCCTGATTCTCTCTTTCTATTCGTCCTTATCATATATCGCTCTCGGCAGGTCCTCCAGACTACATCTTGTGTCCGAGCAGAGCTATTTAGGTCAGTTCTTGCTGGTCGGCCAAAGCTAGTAAGTCCACGTGATGGGGTCTATAGAAGAACGTCACTTATGAGTTCGTCCTTGCTTCTCCAGCAGTATCCCACATATCTTTTTCGTCTAACTTGGATGTTTTAGAGATGGGGGTAAGTGGCCGTACAGTTGTTGCTTCGTGGGGTGTTGTTTCCAGCATTTGTTCAGTATAGTGCCACATATCTGAGAAGGAGCTGTCTTGAGGGCACCTACCAGTAGCTTTATACTATTCGTTCATATATTAATCAGCATATCAACACTCATATTAATATGGGTTGGTTGGTTGATGGTTGGTTGGTTGGTGTTTTCTTTTACCCTTTTCGGGTCATTTTATGCCGAAATAAATTTCAAACAGTTCAGTTTAATTTAAACTGTTAAATGTCAAAACAGTTCAGTTGAACGTCAAGAAAGCAATATTTCAAACAATTCAGTTTAGCATAAGTACACAATTTCAATTTCAAAAACAGTTCTATTTAAAACAATTCAGTTTAGCATAAGTACACAATTTCAATTTCAAAAACAGTTCTATTTCAAGCAATCCAGTTTAGCATAAGTACACAGTTTAATTTTATTTGACCCATAGATAGGACCCTATCAGGTGCTACCATTCTGGGCCAGAGTAGACCTGGGAGCAATGGCAATGAAGAGGTAATCTGCATTCCCCAAAGCTCCAGCAATATTTAAAACCTCACCATCAGATTGTTTAGTGTCATATTCAGAACACTCGTTGGAGGCGTCTTACCCCTCTTCAGAGAAGCAGTGTATTCTACAGCCCAAGCCGACTGAGCAAATTGATATGGGGACAATGTCTTCGACATAATGACTAAAGCGCTGTACTGCGACCTTAATGTAAGCGAGTTCATATTTCAGTTGCGCTATTACGTTCACTTTCGGACTAATACTCTTGCGAAAGGTATTGGACCCCTTTATTTCTCTAGCTATATGTGAAATAGTATCAACGCTGTTCTTCGACACGGATTGCTTTGGCATCAACAAACCCACAAAGGTTGATATGCAATTAAACAAGGAAACCAAAACCTAAGTATTCAACAACTATCTTTTAATAGTTCATACATTTTATATAACTGTAATTGCAAAAAAAAAAAAAATCTCCAAATAATGATAAACTATATACATAAAAACAGGATAACTGACATTAAAGAAAATATCTTTCACCCAGAGAGTGGGACCGTTAAAGTTCATCTAATACATTTGCAATATCCTCCACCAGGGGCGACATTATATTCACGTAATTGCTGACTATTGTTTTCAAATATTAAACCAGTATGCATGGGCACTCCCAATTAAAAATTTCTTGATAAAAATATTTTCACCATTTTACACACACACACACACACAAACATATAAGTAAAGTTGGCGACCGTAGTCGAGGGTGACCCGATGGCTCCCTTTTCTGTTGCTACTATACTGAGGTGTAGGAGAGGGCGCTACTCATTTCCCTGGAATGTTCCGCTTTACCCTTGATCTTTACCTTATAATGCTGAGTGTTGAGCAAGGCGGCATCAAGTACCATTTTTTGAATCTTTGGTATGACTCGACCTAGAATAGAAACCCGTTCTCCTGGATCACTGTACTCATATTCTAGTTTGAAGGATTTGCTGTACCATGTGTGAAATTAAATCTTTTTTTTATTTCAAATTTATATAAAGTCCAGCTGAACGTGACTGGTTGTGGTGTAATGGTTAACGAGTTTGACTAGCTGATCATTATTACCGAGTAGGGATCAGTGTATATTGCTGAACAACTTTGAAAGTGATGACGTCTAGACCCTGGAACTGTTGTGTAGACGTCTAAACTTAGTTTAGACGTGTCGGTGTTATTTTTAAAAATATGGTATCAGTCCCGATACTCTTTGATTTGGTCTGCTTTCTTTGTTTAATGGCATATCAACCTGCGTGGGTTACTTTCATGCTAAAGCTACCCTTGTAGAAGAACAGCAGTGATACCATTTAAACCATAGCTATGGCAAGAGAAACAAAAATAAAATGTTACCACTTTTCCAAAGGATATTTTTCCGAAAGTGAACGTAATATTCATGACTGGTGTTTGAACTCGCTTACAGTGATGTCGAAGTCCTGCACTACAGCGCATTAATCCTTTTACGATACTTTCTGATCGAAAACTTTTTCATGAAACTCAGTGCTACAACTTGTATATTGACCAGACCTAGTTTTCTGGTGAAACACTGGATTGTTTAAGTACAGCTCCCCCATACTCACCAGACCTATCACTGTGTTATATGGTCATATGCAGTATCATAACGACACAATAATAAAGACGCAGGAAGACTTCTTTAGAAAAATATTTGTACCTCTCACTTTATTTGTAAGGGTTCGAAAGGGTTGTGTGGGGTTTTATTGTGAAAGGGAGCAGGAGACCGAACAGAAACTGCAATATTTTGACCCCACTCTTATGGCCGTCAGCGTTGTGTCTTTCTCGTTCTCCAGCACTGCTCAACCGGAGGCCCTGGAGCCCAGCTCTCTGGTGGATGATGGCTTTCTTTACTGCATCTTATCAGCAACTTCTCTGGACCCCAACTCAATCGGGGGCCCCGAGCCCCTTCGGCATGATGTGGCTTTCCTTACCACATCTCGTCTCTAACTCCGTCCGATCTCTAACTGCAACCCTGACTTCTGTCTTGACTGAGTTATATAATAGTTCAACACCCACTTAATTGCCTACTCGATCTTTGGAATGGCATGATTGATCGTCATCCAGCGGAAATAACTGTCGTGCAGTTCACAGGTCACTCTCTTCCGGTGCATCAGTCTATGAGTGTACCATGGGAATTTTTTTACCTCGTCCCATTTCATCAGCCAATTTCCGCCCACGCGATTTCCTCTCATAACTGCCATTAGAATGTGTCACCTCCTTCCGGTGCATCACCTTGAAATGGCGTTTTTGGCCGGGTCGAAGGCCAAAATACAACAACTGTACTATTTTTCTTGTTTCCTACATTAAAGATAAATCTCAATGTTATAATTTAAGGATCTGGAGGGGATATGAAAATAAATAGGACAGCACAGCTTTGCACACTGTCAAAAGTTTTCAGAGATGATTCAAATATGGGAAAACATATTGGAATAAATATATTGTATAGCTAAGGGATTATTTTTTATTGGTTGATCGTTTGATTGATTGGTTTAAACGGCGTGTCAATCCATCTCGGATTATTTCATGCTGAGAAGTTAAGGAATCGCGTTCACTGAACGTTCACCTTAACGTTTTTTATGCAGTTGTTTCTTGAAAGTTTTATTTACACACAGTTATATGATGTCAAGTCTTCCCATTTAATTCAAATAATTTGCACGCAGTTGTATGGTTTCAAGTATTCCTATCTTATACAAATAATTTGCACGTAGTTGTATGGTTTCAAATATTCCTACCGCATACAAATAATTTACACGCAGTTGTATGGTTTCAAGTATTCCTATCCCATACAAATAAGTTGCGAACAGTTGTATGGTTTCAAGTATTCCTATCTAATACTAATAATTACATGGTTTCAAATAATTATTTCTTCTTTATAATAGTCTCTTGTTTGCATACAATTTCAGGTAACTGATAATGATCGTTAGTGAACAATTCTGATTTCAATTAATAATTCTTAATACAAATAATTTACAGTTCATCATCATCATGTCGCGCTGGTAGCACGGATATCCCTGACCCTCTCTCGCCACTCCTCCCTATCGTTCATCGCTCTAGGCAGGTCCTCAGGACAACATCCCGTATCCTCACATAGCTGCTGAATGTATGTTCGTGCTGGTCGTCCTGCTTTTGCACGGCCATGTGTGGGGGTCCATTAGAGTACATCTCTTATGAGTTCGTCCCTGCTTCTCCAGCAGTGTCCTGCATGTCTGGTTCTTCTAACTTGAATAGTTTTCGTGATAGGAGGCAGATGGCCGTACAGTTGGTGTCTTGTGGGGTGTTGTCGCCAGGACTTGTTCAAGATTGCACGCAGCATTCTTGTGTAATTGCCGTCTAGCTTCTTCTCCAGCTGTTTTGTTAGCGTCCATGTAGTGCACCCGTATAGCAGTATCGATACGACCGCTGATTGGAAGAAAGTGCGTTTATGGTCTCAATTATTCTAATCGAATACGTATGATTTTTAAACCGGTGTATTTGACCTATATATCGGACGCGAACAGATCGTACGACTTCGGGTCAGAACTGAGATGGGAGTATGAAAGTATTAAAGTGGTGACTTCCACTTCCTGGGAAGTCCAGAACTGAATCCTCACTATCAAATGCAGTTTAGTGTCATATCCAGAACAACCTTGTTTCGTCGAAGGAAGCTCCTACCCCTCGGCAAGAGATGCAGTCGACGTATTCTAAGACGCGCCCATAGGAGTCTTTTTTTAAGAAATTTAACGTTTCGCTCATTGTATTGGTAAATATAGCTTCAATCTCGATGCTATTTCAACACACCTCGTATTTTTGAAGAAAATGAATGTTTCCATCATTGTTCATTTCTCTCAAGGCAAGTTCAGTCTCAGTCTCTACACTTATTGAACACGCCTCGTCTATTGAGGAAAATTAACGTTTCATTCATAGTTCATTTCTCTCTAGGTAAATACAGCTTCAGACACGACACCTTTTCAACACACCTCATATTTTTAAGAAAATTAACATTTTATTTATTGTTCATTCCTCTATCGATAAATACAGTCTCAGTATCGATATTTTTTGTACACACTTCAGATGACCGGATAATTTTCCTATAAAAACAAGATGGTTAAGAAAACGGTTTGAATTGACTGTCTGTTTCAGTGCTTTTGCATCAATCAAGTTCTGAATGAGCTGGATTATATTACTATTTTGCTTATTAGCACGGACTTCATCCCTTTATTTGATAACGACACCCAGATCTTCAAGAGAGTAAAATTTATTCGCCAGGCCGTGGTAACGTTAGTGAGGCTAGAGATGCGTTCATTAGTATATTCTGTAGTTTGTGGATCGATATACACCAAGGCATTGTGTTTGTACTGTTCACTAACAACGTCTATGTGTAATTATCGATGCATAAATGAGATACGAGCTGACTTAAGTTCTCTTAAGTACTGCTGATAGATATATCATCTAGCAGTAAGAGGTCTGCGGTTAGAATAATGGACGAGAGGTGTCGGGAATCAAGGTTCAAACGTCCGGTCTTGTCGAAATTGTTTCTATTAATACCATTGCAAGTACCTAATTATCTTTGCCACTTGGATTTGGTGTGTGTCACGATAAGTAAAAAACTAATATTTGTTGGTTTGGTTTCGTTTTATGGCATATCAACCCTTGTTGGTTATTCAAAGCCGAATCGGTTTTTTTTTACATAGATATCTAATATATGATTTTCAAACACATTTTGTAGATTCACACAGTTAAATGATCAAACGGTTCAAATTCTAACAAAATCTTGGAGGTGCTTGTGGTGTAATGGTTATCGTCTTTTGAAATGGACACGGCGATACGAGTTCAAATCCTGGACGAAACTGATTGCATTTCACATTGCACTAATACCCTTGGGAAAGGTATGAATCCAATTATTCTCCCTCCTGCTATGGATAAATAGTAGGGCAGACTAGGTTCTTCAGCCTTGATGAGGCAACTAGTCTAGGAGAAGGAAAACTCTGAATTCAAACCTGTAAAACTCCGTTTAAAAATAGACCTTATGTCATATCCTGCCCGAGCGGAGGGAGTTGGTAAATATAGTTCTAATTCTAAAGATTTAATTCAGCATAAATCAAAGTTAAATGGATCCAAGTATTGGTTTGTATTGCTAAAAATTCAATTAAACATCAGATATTTGTTTACATACAGTTAAATGATCAAACAGTTCTATTTCTTACAATTCAGTTTGGCATGTCAACAAAGTTAAATGGTTCCAAGTATTGGTTTGTATCGCTAACAATTCAATTAAACATCAGATATTTGTTTACATACAGTTAAATGATCAAACAGTTCTATTTCTTACAATTCAGTTTGGCATATCAACAAAGTTAAATGGTTTTTAAGTATTGGTTGGTTGGTTGGTTGGTTGGTTGGTTTTACGGCTAATCAACCCTTTTTGAGTCATTTAACGCCAAAATAAATTTCAAACAATTCAGTTTAATATAAGTATATTTTTTGTTTACACACAATAAAATGTGAAAACAATTCAGTTAAATGTCAAAACAGTTCTATTTCAAGCATTTCAGTTTACCATAAGTACACAGTTTAGTCCAATTTGATCCAAAGATAGGACACTATCAGGTGCTACCACTCCTGACCAGAGTAGACCTGAGAGAGGTAGCAATAAAGATGCACTCTGCATTCCCTAAAGCTCCAGCATTACTGGAGCCTCATCATCAGATTGCTTAGTGTCATATCCAGGACACTCGTTAGGGAAGTCTTATTCCTTTGCAGGGAAGCACTCAGTGTATTCTACAGCTCCAGCCAACTGGAAAAGCTAAAATTGGGTTATTTGTTTTTATCTCAAAATCCTAGAGAACTTCGTATCTCATTTTTTAAGGTATATTCTTATCTGTGCATGTACCGTTTTTCTATATGGTCATAATAAAGTATTTTGCATAATTCCACACGTATATCTTTCCCACCCTATCATATTTGCTTTTGTAGACCCTCTGGGTCAGTTTTACTTCATTTACATTTGATGAGTAATTGAGAATACGTAGATTAGAGTAATACAGAGAAAACTTCTGGATAAGTGGGCACACTTAATGTCACTTGAGCTGCAGTGTTGGCCACCAGCTAGTACTGGTATGAAAACACTCAAAGAATATAGTAATTAAGTTAATTGTTTTGATTTCAAAATCCCTGAGAAGTTTATGTCTCCTTTTCTTGTCTGAGTAAATACCATTTGTTCATATCGTCAACATTCGGTCTTACGCCCAGTCCCAGTGGAACATTTTTCCAACCCAGTCATGTTTGTTTTTTGTACATCTTCTGAGGCAGTTTGTTTGATTCTTTTTTGATGTGGTTGAATTGTGGAAGAAATTAGACTGTCCAGACAAAAGCACTACAGAGAAGAGTTTTGGAGAACTGAAGAGACTTCCTGTCACTTGGAATCTAGTGCAGAAGATCAGTTTGTAAGTAAAGTAAAGATAGCGACCGTAGTCGAGGGGGACCAGAGGGCTCTCCTTTCTATAACTACAACACCGAGGTGTAGAGGAGGGAGCTACCCCTTTCTCTGGATTGCTCCACTGTACCCTTGATACGTACCTTATATCACAGAGTGTTAAGCAAGGAGGTATCAAGTACCATTTTTAAAGTCTTTGGTATGACGCAACTTGGGATTGAACCCAGGTCTCCCGGACCATTGGCGAACACTCTATTCACTAGGCCAATGAGCCGGTTATACTTGCGTGAAAATTCGGAAAAATATAGTAATAATGGCTAAATGGTGTTTTCTTTGTCGAGATTAAAAGAAGAAAGATCAAGCTTCCCTTATGACCCAGATATTTTTTGTCTGTCATCATATTTGCGAAAGGTCTCATGAATGCATTTATCACGATATACACGCGCTGTCATGAATCACTGTCCGATTTTCTGCCTGGTTAAGTAGACTGAGCACAAAAACGTTTCTTGCGACGTATTTGGTCAGCTACTCTAGAATAATCTTCAGCTTCATCCACTGTTTGTCTTGAATCATTGTCCAATTCACTTCCAGGGTAAGAAGATGAGGGACAAAGAAACTTCTTGTTAGATATCTTGTCAGCCGCTCCCCAGTAGTTAAGAAAACAAGTAAAGAAAGCAAATAAACAAATAACAAAAAAAAAAAAAAGATCATTTTGTAAAGAAGAAGAAAATGATACTGAAAACAATTAAGCAAGATATAAAGCAACAAAGAAGAAAAGTACATGGTGTTTCAAAATATTTGCTATCATTTGATATGTTCAGGGTGTTTCAGAAATATTGATATCATTTTGTAATCAAGTAACTTGATGAATTCTCTTTCAAATGATCTCAGATTTAAATATTGCCCAGTCGGCTGGGGCTGTAGAATACATCGACTCCACCTCAGCGGAGGAGTAAGACCCCTCCAATGAGTGTCCTGGATATGACACTAAACAATCTGATGATAAGGTTCCATTGATGCTGGGGCTTTGGGGAATGCAGAGCACCCTTTCATTGCCATTGCTCCCAGGTCCATTCTAGCCTGGAATGGTAGTACCTGATAGGGACCTCTCTATTGGTTAAATAGAACTAACAGCATACTTATGTTAAACTGAATTCTTTGAATTAGAAATGTTTGACTAAACTGAATAGGTTGAAATAGAAATGGTTTTGACAACTAAACTGTATTTACATTTAAACTGCGTGCTTATACTAAACTTAATTGTTTGAAATGGAACTGTTTTTGACATTGAAATTGTATTTACACTAAACTGAATTGTTTAATATAGAACTTCTGTACTTATACAAAACTGAATTAGAATTGAATTGCTTGAAATAGAAATGTTTTGGACAAGTGGACTGTGTACTCATGCTGAATTGAATTGTTTGAAATAGAACTATTTACATAAAAAGAGATTTGGCGTTGAATAACTTACAAAGGTTGATATACCATAAAACCCAACCAGCCAACCAATCAAATTTAAACAGCCTGTGGAGAAACAACAGACTTTATTGCCATCGCTCGAAGGTCCACTCCGGTTCGGAGTGGTAGCACGTTTTAGGCTCCTATCTATGGGACAAATAAAACTAAATTTTGTACTTATGCTAAACTGAATCGTTTAAAATTGAACTGTTTCGACATTTAACTGAGTTAAACATATATTTATACCCACACTAAACTGAATAGCTTAAATAGAGCTGTTTTGACATTTAAACTGCGTACTTATGCTAAACTGAATTGTTCGAAATAGAACTGTTTTGACATCTAACTGTGTGAAAAGAAAGCACTGTACTTAAGCTAAACGGAATTGTTTAGAATAGAACTCTTTTTAACATTTAAACTGTGTACTTATGTTTTAGCATTTAACTGTGAGTAAACAAAAAACTATACTTATACTAAACTGAATTGTTTGAAATGACTTAATTCGGCATTAAATGACCCCAAAAGGTTGATATGTCGTAAAACAAAACAATCAACCAACTGTAGTTGCACGAAAAGAATAGATAAACAAGTTAGTGATGTCGGCAGATTTTGATAGATAATAAAATAGAAAGAGAAGGATATCCTGATGAGGATGAAAAACTTGATTTTTAATGTCCATAATAAATCCGAGTCTTTCGCGCTAGTAAAGTCAGAAATCGGCAGAAAAAGGAATCGTAATTTGAATTACTTTTTGTTTTGGATGTTTATCGAAGGAAAAACTATTTTTCCGGAAGTCAAGACCGCATATATTCTCAGAAATATTCAGGTGATAAATCAGATCAATTGTGAAAGGGAAGAGTTGCGGCACAATGCAGCAGAAGCTCGAGCCTTGGGTAGGAAGCAGCAGTAGGTCACCATAACGGATAAGTCAGACAGATCAGAATAAGAAACTGTCTAAGTTTTTATCTGATGAGTTTAGATTAACAAGACCGGACAACATTAAAAAGACAAGTTTGTTTGCATTTCTCTTCGCACTAATACCCGGGAGAAATACATGAATCAATCTGTCCTCCCCAAGTGTGGATAGACTGGATTATTTAGCTTGGGTAAGGCAATCTGTCTAAGAGAAAGAGAAATATTGTATTGTAACAAGAAGGTGATCGGACATGAATAATACAATGGCTTCTCTCAGTGTAGTATTAAGTCGTGTAGGTGAAGACGATTTCAGCAGGGAATTTAAAAAAAAAAAAAATTTTGATTGTTACCGTGGTTCTATTTTGACCAATTCAACCAATCTTTCTAGCAATCCAATTATCTGTTAGTATTTCTCATGTATCTATCAGACTATGTCTCATTCCATCTCTATCTATCTGTCTATCTGTTGTTTTTCTCCATGCAATTATCAGTCTATGTCCTATTTCATTACAATCCATCTTATCTATCTACAGAGTGAGGAAGCAAAATATGGAAGAATTTTTTAAAACGATGTTATTTTTTGTTTGAATACTCCAATTATTAAAAAAAAAACGTGATAAATCTAAATTTTCCTGATTAGCTTTATTATTCGAGCACTATTTCGTTAAAATTCAGCCCAGTATAAGTAAGAAAAGAAACGACGAATAATTTATGATTTACTTAACACCGAAAGCAAACAAAAAAAAATTCCGAAATAATTGGACTTTCTTTATGGCCTCCATCAACCCCTGACCATAACCCCTGATAAGTTTTGGTTTGGGTTCTTAATGGCATATCAACCTTTGTAGGTTATTTAATGCCAAAGTCATTCTCCCAGAAGAACAATAGTGGTACTATTTAACCCATAGCTGGGAGGATAAGGGGGTTCATACCTTTCCCAATGGTATTTGCCCGAAAGTGAACGCAATAGCGCGACTTGAGTACGAACTCGCTTACTACGATTCCGCAGTCCATCGCTTTAACCATTACACCACGAGGACATCACCCTCCCCTGATTAAGCTATACGGAGCGTTTTAGAAAACAAAACAAATGCAACTTTCCATCCAAATATTGGTTCGCTTAAGACCGCTATTTAGAAGGAAGTGAATGAAATATATGAAGAATTTATCTTGAAGACATGCAAATCGTTTTGAAGGCGTGTTGATATAATAATTATAAAAAATGGCGGCCATATTGAATAGATTTACTGTTTTATATTCGCATTTTTGTTTATTTTTAAAAATTAACATTAATCTTGTTTTATAATAGAGTCGTTTATTATTATACTTGAATATTCCTAATCTTTCTTCCGTACCTTGTATCTTTCCGCCTTTGATAACAACGAGACGAGAAGTTACTGCTTTGAGCTTTTAATAATATAACAGGGTCATACATTAAAAACAAGCCTTCCTTTACAAACCTTGTAAATACAAAGTAATATAATCAATGACCAATTCAGAAACTTGCTTCTTTAATTCACACAATACACATCGTACGATATATGAAAACAGATATTTCGTTAATACTTCAAGGGACTTGGTGTGAGCAATAAGTCTAGGGAACGAATTTAGACAATCTGAGACGATTGGGAATGAATCGAAAAGAGGATAAAATAAAGAAGAAAAGTGTTACTAAAAAGAAAAGGAAAAACGAAAGAAAAAAAGAAAAAAAAAGACAAAACTGTAATTATAGTTTTATAATCTGAGCTTGCTTTGAAAATCAGCATTCGAAATGTTGACTTTTCTCTAGGATCGAACAATGTCCTTGGCATCAGTGGGGAATAAGTGGGAATGAGGAGATATACGTTTTTTCACCTACACTTGAACATATTTTTGAATTGCATGCGAATGTATGGCTCTATGTATGAATTTACACAAGGTCACACAAGGTCATTTTCATTTAAGCAGTGCACTGCTGGTTCGACTTAAGAGTGGTTGCCTAAGCAAGGCTAAAGAACCCAGTCTGTCTATCTATAGCTAGGTGGAAGAACAAATGAGTTCATGCCTTTTCCGAGGGCATCGTCACGATTTGAACTCAGATCACTTATTTTATTTCTTACGACAGTAGTTGTTACTAAGAGAGTATCGTAATTATTAGTGTATAAGACGCTCAATTTTTCCAGATTTTTAAACCCAAAAGTTAGAGGTGCATATTATATACGTGAACTATATGATAACCTTTTTTTTTCTGGTCATGTGACTCACCATATTCGGGACGGGATGACCGAAAATAAGTCATATCTATCGTTTAAATTAACGTATTGGATACCATTTCAGAAAAATATCTTCGGGAATGTGTGTTTGTTTATAATTTTGTTCCTCTTAATCTGAGCTCATTTTCGCTGCAAGCTTGTTGCATTTTTGTGTGAACATGTTCGTTTCTTTCTTTGGTTTCTTAATGGCATATCAGCCTTTGTAGGTCATTTAATGCCAAAGCTATTCTCGTAGAAGAACAGTAGAGGTACTATTTAACCCATAGCTGGGAGGATAAGGAGGTTCATACCTTTCACAAGGGTATTTGCCCGAAAGTGAACGTAATAGCGTGACTGAATTCCGAACTCGCTTACTACGATTCCACAGTCCATCGCTTTAACCATTACACCACGAGGACACCCCCGAATATGTTCGTGTATTTGCTCTAAATACTGTGTAAATGTTGTATTTTTAGACAAAATGAGAACTGTATGTTGTATCGTTGTAAAAAAACGATAAACAGTGAAACAGAGTTAATTATTTATTAACTCAAGGGGTACAGTCCGACTCGTATTATAAGACTCTCGCTGTAGGTGTTAGGTCCGAAGTTGGTCTTCTACTGACCGACGTCCTTTCAGAGCTCTTCTGTCTCTGCTTCTGCTTCTGTCTCTCTAGCTTAAGAGACACAGGGTCTTTTCTACTTCTGCGATACCGGAAGTCACGTGGTACGAGTCACTATACAACACAATATAAAGTCTTATTTTTAGTGAGTACGAATCAAAATATTGAGCATGTGGAAATTTTGGTTAAATTTTAGCTGCTACAAATGATAAAGAGTCACCGATTTTTTTATCGAGAGTTTCCAAGTCCAGAGTTGGGATTGCACATTGCACATTATACGTGAGTAGGTGTTATATAGAAATAATCATTGAACAACTGTTTGTATTAGTTGTGTGCACGTTTTCGCGCTTCCTTGTGTATTTGAATTTCATCACCAGACTCTGTGTGACATCTTTAAAATGGTGAACATCCGTAACAGAGAGAGAGGAACACACAAGCGCAAACGTTTTAATGCACAGGAGAAAATGAATACATACTGCACACGGTTACATGTCCAGTTTGCTTTCGTTTCATTTTATGGCATATCAACCATTGTAGGTTATTTAATGCCAAATCCTTGTTATACATATACATTAGATATATGATTTATCATATTTACCAACCCCTCCGCTCGGGCAGGATATGACACAAGGTCAATTTTTTAAGCAGAGTTTAATAGGTTTGAATTCAGAGTTTTCCTTCTCCAAGACTAGTTGCCTCACCAAGGCTGAATGTCCTAGTCTGCCCTACTATTTACCCATAGCTGGAGGGAGAATAATTTGATTCATACCTTTCCCAAGGGTATTAGTGCTATGTGAAAGGCAATTAGTCTCGGCCAGGATTTGAACTCGTGCCGCCCTGTCCATTTCCTACGACGATAACCATTACACCACGGATATATGATTTATAAACATATTTTTGATAACATTTTAAACGAGCCTAAGCTGATAATTTTTTCACACGGTTAAATGGTCTCACTTATTGCTATCTACTACGAATAATTCAATTTACAATTAATTATTTGTTTGCAAACAGTCTAATATTTTCTAGTATTGCAATATATCACTAGCAATTAAATTAAATATCAGTCATTTGTTTACACACAGTTAAATAATCAAAGTTCGATTTTAAAAAATTCTGTATAGCATAAGTAATCATTTTTTGGTTTACCCACAGCCAAATGGAAGTAGATAATGGAGTGTAATCCGACAATATATAAAGAAAAATTGATAACAAGGTAATCAAAGTAGAAGGAGGGATTTATTGAGAAGCAAAGTCGACACTACAGCGTTTCAGTTCTAATGAACCATCATCAGGACTATGAGAAATGATATTAGTGATATTAGATCAACGATGGAGTTTTAAAAGTACAAAATACGAAAACCTACGGAAAATTAGTATAAGAAGAAAAAGATGGCCGTTTAATTAGTGAATCAGCGTTTGTTGTTATAAATTACGTCATTTGACTTATTCGAAATATTGTGAAGAATTTATGTTCTGTTTGATTATCAAGGAATGATTCGAAATCTTTCTCGATAAACAAATGGAACATAAATTCTAGAACCGAAACGCTATAGTGTCGACTTTATTGCTCAATAAATCTCTCCTTCTACTTGGATTACCTTGTTATCAATTTTTCTTTACACAATTAAATGTAAAAACGGTTCTATTTCAAACAATTTAGTTTAGCATAAGTATGCATTTTAAATGTCAAACAGTTCTATTTGACCCATTTATAAAATGCTACCATTCTGGGCCAGACTGGATTTGGGAACAATGGCAATGAAGGGGTACTCAGCATTATCCAAAGCTCCAGTATTAGTGAAGCCTCACCATCAGAATGTTTAATTTCATACCCAGGACATTCGTTAGGGAAGTCTTACCCCTCAACAAAAATACAGTCGGTGTATTATGCAGCCCCACTTAACTGGGCCAGCTCTATGTTCATACCCAACACCGTCCAAGGACATATACACTCACACCTACTAATATAAAAACGCTTCTTGAAGTCAAGATGATATTGCGACTACCACTGTAGACAATGTGGTTGAAGGGATCGGCACTATAGTCGATTGGTTCTAACTTCTAAACTCGGTGTTTTTAAGTATTCCTTATACTGGTTGTCAAGACGACCGAGGCATGTCCTTTTAATAACATTCGAAATAACCACGTCTCTTTTGACAATTTCGAAAGAGAGAAAGTATCTAAAGTGTAGTTGTCAGATAGATAAATTGATAGATAGGTTGATTGGATAGATAGATAGATAGATCTTGTTAAGGAAAAGAATAGAAATAGAGAGGGAAGAAAAGGATAGATAGATAGATAGATAGATAGATAGATAGATAGATTTTTATCAAATGAGCTGCTGAGTTTTTTCAGCACTAGACAACCGCTGTAACCGTGGCTATCCCGTTGTAACAGCAGTCCATGATGATCGTCATACTGTTATTCACGAAAGAGTGAAGCATTCTAGTTAGTATTTTATCATTATTTATTTTATATCGATAATTTTTCTTATCGAAATTACGAAAATCCTATCTAATTATTATCAATTTGCTAACTGCATTGGAGATTGTTTAATCTTCTCAGTTTAAGTGTATTGTTTATATAAAAATCTTACCATAATGTGCCGTTTGTACGAAATGATGTTTACACACGCGGGCACACACACACTTACATATATATACATATATATATATATATATATATATATATATATATATATATATATACACACACACAAATATGTATATATAAAGATGAGAATGTATATAAATTCATGCCTGCTCCTGCGTGATCAATTCAATTATATATATATATATATATATATATATATATATATATATATATATATGCATGTATTTGCTCATGTGTGCATGAATTTGTGTGTTTGAGTGTTCGTGGCACAGAGAGAGAGAGAGAGAGAGAGAGAGATTTGTTTTAACATCTGGTGTTTCGTTAAACAGTCTTTCTTTCTCAGCCACATTCGAACCTTCACGTGACTCAATTCTTTCTTTTTCTCTCTTCTCTCAATTTTAGAAATCCATCACTTGACAATTATCATCATCATCATCATCATCATCATCATCATTATTTTATATCTGGTGCGTTTTTCACACTAGTTTTAACGGCAGTTTTTCTCCGAGGCCTGAGTGACAGTAAGTCTCCCCAGGACCCTACTGAGTATTCTAGCTGATTCTAACAGCGCTGTGATCTTCATGGTCTCGATCCTTCTTCTGATCTTCATTCCCCCCCCCCCAATCTCCTTTTCAAGCCCTAAAAATCGTCCCAGGTGGTGAATCACCAACAAAAAATAGTACCGTCATCCTCATGTTCCACAACTTTTTCAGCTCTTTGAGGAGATGCATATGCTGGTACCATCTTATATGATCAAATTTCAATTTTTTTCACAATTCCAAATGGATCACCTTTCCAACCCAGTCATGTCTAGTTTTGTATGCCTTTTGAGCTAGTTTGCTGTTTTCGCTTATTACGTGATATACTGTTTCATCTCAACATTTAACCAGCACTTGCAATCCTTCTGCGTGCTATCAACACATCCTAAAACAGTTTCTGAGCAACGTTAGTGGATTTTGGGTGGTGATTTCTAACGAGGTGCCCAATATGTATGATCAAGTACCGAACGAAGACAAGTTTAGTTTAAAGAAGGATATTTCTCGTGGTAAAACCGTTGGCAGATCTTTGATGCTGTGTTCGGTCCTCACTGGGTGCCTCATAATGCTTGCCCTCAACTCCAAGCTAAGCTTGGTAATTAGACATAGTCACCTCGCATTGGTCAACTTGGCTGGCAGACAATCGTTAACGACTTTGATTATCGCCATGTTCCCTATATTTCTGGCCTTGTGCCAATCTTAGAGAGAAGAAGGCATTTCGCTTGGTGTAAACGTTAGCGAGTTAGCTTAGCAGACAATTGCTAGTGAGTCTGATTCTCACTGCGTGTCCATACTTGAAACCTAGTTTCAAACATTGCCATGCTTTACAAAAAAAAAGATAAGTGCCCTATGTGGTATAATGGTTATCGAGCTTAGCCAACTGAGTTCGGTCCTCGCTGGGTGCCATAGACCTTGATTGACATAATTATTTGAAAGACAGACTTGAGAAAAGAATTAGCCCATCACTTCTCTTTTCATGAACGGGTAAGTATTAGGGCAGACTCAGTTTTGAGCCTTGGTAAGGTAACCAATCTAGGAGAAGGAAAACTGATTGAAACCAGCTTTATTCTGCTTTAAAATGATCCTGTATCATATCCTACTCGCAGAGGAGGGGTTGAGCAAATACATGTATATGTAGAGAGAGACAGAGACAGAGGCAGACAGAGACAGAGACAGAGATAGAGTCAGAGACAGACAGAGAGACAGACAAACTGTATTTAAACATGGGCGAGTTTGTCTGCGTGCCCCTATACTTAGTATGAAAGGGCAAAAAGGAAATGATTTAATGTTGAAACGCTGATCTCTAAAGCCATGGATATCACAATCGATCGAGCGATTGACTGAGAGAAAGAGAGACAGAGACAGAGAGAATGAAAATGTAAGAGACGACAGAGAGGTAGGAAGTCAAGAAAATAATCGAAAGAAATGAAATAAGTTATTAAGATTAGTTTTTTGTTCCACTTTTTTTTGTTTTGTTTTTTAAATTGAATTGAATCGATTAAGAGAGAGAGAGAGAGAGAGAGAGAGAGAGAGAGAGAGAGAGAGAGAGAGAGAAAGAGAGATTCGTTGAAATTTGAAAAAAAAAAAGGTTGTTTTTAAAAGGAGTCAAAAACGTTAGGAAGAAATCAGGAAGAATCACAAGACAAGCTCGAGAACTACAAAAAAAAAAAAAAAAAGAAGACAAGAAGGTAGAGAAAAACCTACGTCACTTTCTATAATTAGAACGAAATTTTCTCGTCTGCGCGTGCGCGTGCAACTGAGCAATAAAGCTTCTTCTTCTTCTTCTTCTTCTTCTTCTTCTTCTTCTTCTTCTATATCCAAATTCTCTCTCTCTCTCTCTCTCTCTCTCTCTCTCTCTCTCTCTCTCTCTCTCGTAGTTAGGATTTGTTCGTGTGAGTAGAGAAACGAGCGCGTAATACTGGAAAAAGAAAATCGAAGAAAATGGATCAGAACGAAACGAATAGGGAAAGAAAGAAAGAAAGAAAGAAAGAAAGAAAGAAAGAAAGAAAGAAAAGGCACCTCGGTACTTTTGTGTCTTTTGTCTGAATGTTTGATTCTCGCACGAGCCAACAGAGGGAGTGTATTTTCTTCTGAATTGAGTGGCCTTACGTGGAGCTGAGCAGCATAATTGTAGACATGTGTCCTTTACAAAGAAATGCAAAAGCGTGCGCATACTTGTGCTTTATATGCAGTTTTCTGTAAACACCGGAACTCATTTGTAGTTGAAGTATCGAGGAAAATTCTCATTATATTTCTACGTTTCACTTGGTCAATTTGTTTAACGGCATATCAACTCCTTTTGGGTTATTCAGTACCAAAATATGATTCATTAGAACGGATTTGATAATCATCATCATCATCATCATCATGTCGTACCGCCAGCATGGATATCCCTGACCCTCTCTCGCCACTTTTCCCAATCGTTCATCGCCTCTGGCAGGTCTTCAGGGCTACATCCCGTATCCTCACATAGCAGCTGCATATATGTTCGTGCTGGTCGTCCTGCTTTTGCTCGGCCATATGTTGGGGTCCATACGAGTACATCACTTATGAGCTTGTCCCTGCTTCTCTAGCAGTGTCCTGCGTGTCTGGTTTGTCTAACTTGGATAGTTTTCGTGATGGGAGGCAGGTGGCCGTGTAGTTTGTGCCTTGTGGGGTGTTGCCACCAGGACTTGTTCAATATTGCTCGCAACATTCTTGTGTAATTGCCGTCCAGCTTCTTCTCCAGCCGTTTTGTTAGCGTCCAAGTAGTGCAATGATCATCGTTTCTTATATTTGTTTTAACGGCATATCAATCTCTTACGTTGTATTTAATGTCAAAATTAGTTTCCTCAATAAACTTTTTTTTTTATAATGATCGCTGCTTATATTTGGTGCGCTTTATTTTATTTACTAAACTGCATATCAACTCCCCATAGGATATTTAATACCAAAATTTGGTTATAAATTTGATCGATTGTGATTACTCCATTTTAACAGCATGTCAACTCGTTTAGGGTTATTCTATGCCAAGAGGTTTGGGAATCGCGTTCATTGAACATTCATATTTACTTTTTTGTATGCAGTTTTTTCTCAGCACATTTTTTTTGCGTACGGTCCTCTCGAATACGAATAATTTATGAAGAGATCTGCTTGACTTGTAGATAGGACCCTCACAGATACTACCACTCAGTTCAAAATGGATCTGGTAGTAGATGTAATAAGGGGTCACTCGGATCTCAAGAACTAGTGTCTCCCAATAAGAAGCAGTTGATTGTCATATCAAGGATATCGATTTTTTATGGGGTCTTACATTTCTGTAGGGAATACAGTCAGCATATTTTAAGCCACGTTAACAGGGCGAATATATAAATTTGATTTCAATTGTTTGATTATACACACAGAGATAACGCAGATTATCGAGCGCTTCTCGAAAATACACCTACTCAAGACGAATCCCGACTGAAAAGTCAGGAGCAATCAGCAGGGGGCATTGGTCTATATGTGAACGCAAATAAAACAGGTTTCATGTGTTTTGATAAAGGAGCCATCTCCATATTAAATGGCAAGCATCTGAAATTAGTTGACCAGTTCACATACCTCAACAGCAATATCTCACCAACTGAAAGCGATGTCCACATGCACATAGAGAAGGCATGGGCCTCTGTTGGCCACAATGTAAGTCTTATGAAATGACGTATTGCAAAAATAAAATAAATTAATAAATAAATAAAAATAAAACCGGTGGGATATCATTGAATTCCGCTTTCTCTCTACGATCAGTTCATCGACCAAAATTAAGCCGATGAAAGATGGACTAGGCGGAAAATATTTTCCTGCAAACGATGACGCTATTGTTGTTTCGATGTACTTCATATGAAAACAAATTAGAGGCGGACTTTTGGAGCAAACCTTTCAAAATGCAGCATTGATGGTCTTAGTTTGGTTTGGTTTTAGGTTTGGTTTGGTTTTATTGTTTGGTTTGGTTTGGTTTGGTTTTATGGCTTATCAACCACCGTAGGCTATTTAATGCCAAATTCTCTTCATACTTATATACACAATTAAATGTAGGAGATTAGTTAGTCCGTAATTTAATTCTCAAATTAGTCAG
Source organism: Sepioteuthis lessoniana (assembly GCA_963585895.1). Classification (NCBI taxonomy): domain Eukaryota; kingdom Metazoa; phylum Mollusca; class Cephalopoda; order Myopsida; family Loliginidae; genus Sepioteuthis; species Sepioteuthis lessoniana. Next base: position 78,037 of record CAUZXS010006377.1, read on the forward strand.
AACTAATTTATTCGAAAACTAGTCTTTCTATTGTTTCTACAAAATTAAAAAAATGTCAATTATTGCTATATGACACTAATGATTATATTCAATATCAATCATTTGTTTTCACACAAGGAAGTGGTTGCAAGTATTACTAATTAATACTAGTTATTCTATCCAGCATTACACATTCGTTTGCACACAGTTAGATAGTTCCAGCTATTGTTATGTATCAGTTACGATTTAATTAAACATCAGTCATTTGTTTACTTGCCCAGTCGGCTGGGGATGTAGAATACACCGACTGCTTCTCTGCAGAGGGGTAAGACCCCCCCCCTAACGAGTGTCCTAGATATGACACTAAACAATCTGATGGTGAAGTTACAGCAATGCTGGACCTTTGGGGAATGTGGAGTACCCCTTCATTACCATCGCTCCCAGGTCCACTCTGGCCCGGAGTTGTAGCACCTGATAAGGCCCTATCTATGGGTTAAATACAACTAACAACATTCTTATGATAAATTGAATTGTTTGAGTAAACTGAATAGCTTGAAATAGAAATGTTTTTGACAATTAAACCGTACTTACATTTAAACTGCGTGCTCATGCTTAACTGAATTATTTGAAATAGAACTGTTTTTCGACATTAAAATTGTATTTACACTTAACTGAATTGTTACATATAACTTCTTGAATAGTTTGAAATAAATGTTTTTGAAAATTAAACTGTACTTATGCTAAACTGAATTGTTTTAAAAAGAACAGATAATTTACATAAAAATGGATTTGGCGTTAAATAACCTGTAAGGGTTGATATGCCATAAAACCCAACAAACCAAACCATTTGTTTACACACAGTTAAATGATCAATTAGTTCTATTACAAAGCAATTCAATTTAGCATTCGTTATTAGTTTGCACTCAGTTCAAATGTCAAACAGTTCTATTTAACACATCGTGCTACTACTATGGGCTAGAGTGGACCTGGGAGCGATGGCAATCAAGGCTTACTCCGCGTTCTTTATCAGATTGTCTAATGTCATATCCAAGGCACACGTTGGCGGAAGTGAGGTAGATTTATGCTTCTGAAGAGATGCAATCCGTGTATTCTATAATCCCAGCCGACTGGACTACACGCTTTTATTCATCGCAAGCGAAAATGCATCCACAAAAATGAAGGTTCTGGGTATAACAATAAACTCCAGTTACGGAGCCCTAGGTAGTGTGGAGTACTCCCTTGTCACCATTACTCCCAGGTCCATTCTGATCCGGAATGGTTGTAGCTGTTAGGGTCTCATCTATGAATCAAATAAATATTATCGAAATTATTTGTATTTCAGAAAAATACAAAAGATGCGATCTTATTGAACATTTCATATCACAATTATCGTTACTAAAGTTATCACAGTTAGTAGTGTTATCGCGGTATTTGCGATTAATTTGGTAGTTTATGGCATAACAACCCTTATAGGTTATTTAAAGCCAATAAAATGTTCGTAAAAAAAGTGTCTGCAAAAAATACAATGGGTGGTTAATTGATTTTAAAGGCATCCATCCAGGGTTATTTTGTGCCAAAAGGTTCGGGAATCACATTCATAGTATGTTCGTATTTACATTTTTAGTGATTGTGTCTTTGCATTTTTTTTTGTACGCGGTACGATCGAATACGAATAATTTCTAAACAAACCTATTTAAAACCATACATGGGCCTTAACAAGCACTACCTCACCGGGTACAGAAATGGCAATAAAGGGTACTCCACATTCCCCAAATCTCCCAAACAGCTGTCTATTATGATTTTGCTGTTTCAATTTACAGGAGATTGGAAGATTCTTATAAAGCATTTCATTGTTATCTCTCATTGATCGAGAATTTTGATGATAAAAAATAGACGTTTATCACAAATTTAATGAATTTTAAACGTATTCACCAATAAAAAAATCTTTTAATTATGGCTACACACGTACAAATATCCCTTGCCCAGGGGTAAGACACCTAATCCACAAAAATGAAGGTTCTGGGTATAACAATAAACTCCAGTTACGGAGCCCTAGGTAGTGTGGAGTACTCCCTTGTCACCATTACTCCCAGGTCCATTCTGATCCGGAATGGTTGTAGCTGTTAGGGTCTCATCTATGAATCAAATAAATATTATCGAAATTATTTGTATTTCAGAAAAATACTTGAAACCATATAAGTGAACAAACATCCTGCTCGTGCGGAGAAGTTGATATATACATATATCAGGAATATCTTTTGAAACGCATCGATTTTCTTCGCCTTCCTTGAATAGTTTGAGAGATAGGAGGTAAATGGTCGCACAACTTTGTTGGGTGCTGCTTCCAGGAATTTTTTTATCAGCACGCAGGATCCTTGTCTGGTTCCTACCAAGCATTTTTCTCCAAGCCTTTCTTTAGAGTCCAAATGGTACAATCTCTATAGTAGTACTGACACGGTTACAGTATGGAAGAATTCGAGACTTTTAGCATCACTTTGAAGAGACACAGTGCCCATTGCGATTTCCTTCACTTCTTCAGTTTTACCGTCAACTGGAGCTTATTTTTTTTAATAATACGATTGTTTCCTGTTCGGTGAATCATCAACAAAGAGCAACCATAGAGTAGTAGTGGCACAGATACGACTGGGAAAAATGCCCGTTTTATTCTATCAGAGTGATCAGATTTCTCTATCAAAACCTTATGCGTGATTTAAAGACAAAATGAAACGCCAAGTGAAACACAATTTCGTTCACAATTTGAACTCTGGTCGCCGTGTTCATTTCCTCGCGTCCAGAGACACTGCAGTACCCGCCCTCCAAAAAAGAAACTTTCGTAGCACCTGCATCTCTGAAGTAATTAGGTTAATTTGGATGTTTGGGGTTAAAACTAAACAGACACACAGAAATGTAATTTTGGCAAAGTAGCTCGTATCTCTTCGTAAAGACCTGTAATGAATCATGAATGAAACCAGCCGGCAAAATTGACCTTTGATAATCACGATGTCACTTTTCATTGCAGGCTTCTTCGGGGATCAATTATATTTTACCTTTTCCTAATAGGGCGGTTTCGTTGAATCCGATTAGCATATAATTTGCGCGTTTCTTACCAGCGAGACTTATGGCGAATCTACAATGCTTATAATTTTTTTTTCTTTTCGTTTTACTGTTGAATCATGCACATTTGTGCGCATGCGTTGGTAAATTAAGAAAATTGAGAAACAGACAGGAAAAAAGTAGCATTCAATAAGTCTTCGTACGGGTCTATACATTTTGCGAATGCTCAAAAAGGATAGATCGATAGATAGATAGACAGATAGATCTTCAAATGATTTCAAATTTTCGTGTTTAGTTTTCATTATTATTATTATTATTATTCCTGGCAATCTTTTTAAAACCAGCGTTAGCTGATGGTCTTTCACTAGAATTTGAGTGATAGCAAGTCTCAAGTCTTCAGGACACTTCTCAGTATTCTGGCCGATCTTAAGAACGCTGTTGTTTGGATTGTATTCGTTTGTCTACTTCTTTGGTATTTCGTCCCTCCCGGTTATCACTTCTGACAAGTCCTCTAGACGGCATTCAGTGTCTACTAAAAGATGATTAATGTAAGTTGTTACTGGTCACCTAACACTGCTATTCTTCTACAAGGATGGCTTTGGTATTAAATGACCCACAGTGTTTAATATGGCGTTAAAAAAGAAACAATAAAAGGTTGCTTATGAGTTTGCCCTTACTTCTGCCCAACGTGTCTTGCTCTTCACACTCGGATGGTTTGCAAGATGTTTATAGGGTACTGATTCCAGCATTTATTTAAAGCTGCAAGCATCATCTTTGAGTAGTGTCCATCGAGCTCTTTCTCAAAACGTTTCATGAGAGTCCAAGAGGTGCATCCATACAGAAGTACAGACACGACTAATGCCTGGAAGAATTCCAATTGAATGTTTGTGGTGTGTTTACCCGAATGAATTATACTAAGAGTGGTTCGTAGCGATTGGTGAATTGGTGAATATATTTTTAGGTTGGAAAGAGTAACACTAAAATGCAATTCCACTTTTAGTGTGAGGATATTTTGCTGTTGTGTTTTCATTACCTTCAGTATCGGATGACTTGGAAGCAGTAAGAAATGGACCATGGACACCACGTGGGCTTATTTATTCTTGGAACTTAGGGAGTCTCTATGACATAGTTGGTAATGTGCCGGACTGCGACATTGTAGAAAGTGGGTTCGAACTTCAGTCACGCTATTACGTTCGCTTAAGGACTAATATCCATGGAAAAGGCATGAACCCTCTTATCCTCCCAGCTCTGAGTTAAATAGCACCACGGCTTTGACATTAAATAAGCCACGAAAGTTGATATGCTATTAAGCCAAAAAAAAAAAAAATCGAAACAAAACTAAGAACATTGCTTTTCTCACATTTTTACATCATTTCTTCTCGGCTCCCAGTAAACGTTTGTCTTCTCGCATCCCAGCCACCAAAAGAGAACCCAAGGCCAAATCATGCAATCCCGGGATATATTACAGGGTTTTACAGAACTCTCCACTTACAGATCGGTCGGGGGACACATTTAAATTGTGACCTCAACAAGACTAGTCACAGAGTGCTGGATCGAGCTTTGATTTTCTATCACATAGTAGCGACTGTACCAAAGCAGTTGCTTATATAAGTACTAACCAAGATCGTCTTTGCTAAACTTCGGTGGTCTAGGGGGAAACAGTCCTTTAAAAGGTGATTTTAACTTAAGTCCAAGATTTACTGAACTTTGTTAAGTCCGTCACAGAGAACGATTGTTTAGGGGACCTACTGTTCTAAAGTGGTCATCCATCTAAGTACTGACCATGGTAACCGTTGCTTAACTTTGGTGATCGACAGTAAAACAGTACTTTCAGTCTCTCTTGACTGTAAGTTACATATCCCAAATTGATTATTTTTAATCATGGATGATATTGGGAATGATTTTTTTTTAATGTTACGTGTCTTTCTCTGTCTTTCTTTCTTTCTTTCTTTCTCTCTCTCTCTCTCTCTTTCTTCCGCTCTCCAATTTTAACTTTCTCATTATAACTTCCTCTCTCTTCCACTCTCTAATTATAACTTCTTGTCACTATTACTTCCCCACTCTCCTTTTTCCACTCTCTCTCTCGCTCCTTTTCTCTCTCTCTCTCTCTCTCTCTCTCTCTCTCTCTAATTCTAACTCACTGTCATTATTACTTTTTCCCTATCTCTCGCTCGCTCACTTTCTTTCGGTATCTTACTATAACTTTCTGTCACTCTTACACCCTCCTTTCTCTCGCTCTCTCTCTCTCTCTCTTTTCTACTCTCTAATAATAACTTTCTGTCACTCTTACTTCTCCCCCCTCTCTCTCTAATAATAATAATAATAATAACAATAATAATAACTTTCTGTCACTAGTACTCTCTCTCTCTCTCTCTCTCTCTCTCTCTAATAATAACAATAATAATAAATTTCTGTCACTATTACTTTCCCTCTTTCTCTCTTTCCTTCTCTCTCTTCCTTTCTCTCTTCCTCTCTCTAATCATAACTTTCTGTCACTATAACCTCTCTCTCTCTCTCTCTCTCTCTCTCTCTCTTGAAGAAATAGAAAGTGAGACAGACAAGCAGACAGGCAGACAAAGAGATAGTATAATCAAATGTCCCATCTGTATATTTTCCCCACGCGCCATGTCACGGAATTAGCAGGATTTCGTGTTTTTACACGAATAGTTCCCCTCTTTTTCGCGCACACACCGTCACAGACACAACACTCAAATATCCGCACGAGCTCACATGCCCACTGGCCTCCTAAGCCTCGTTTTCGGTATTACCTTATTAGGTAAAAATGTCTAAGATGTACTCAGCGACCATCAAGGGCGAGATTCCACAACAACCAGGGACAAAATAACAGTTTCTTTCTCTTTGTCTGTCAGTCTGTCTGACTCTCTCTCTCTCTCTCTCTCTATATATATATATATATATATATATTGCATACTTTAGTACACAAACCTGGTCTATAATGTTGAGTGATGTCTTTATACAAATGGATGCGTGTACATGTATATATTTATATATAAAAACACATCCATATATATATATATATATATATATACACACGCCTTTATCCTAAGTCGCGTAGTCTTGTACAGTTTACACACCAATCTCCATCCCTCCCTCAGTACATGGACTGATACTTCAAATACCACATAATTTCGTGGTCTATTGTCAGCTTTGGACCCCAGCCAACTAGCCGCTCAGAATTTGCCATATCAGAGGAAATAGCACCATATTAAGATCTTTGCATCTATTTACTAAGCTTAGCTTAGTCTGGCACAAGGCCAGCAATACGGCACACCCAAATGAGAATTGAACTCACTAGTAATAGCTAAGCCTAGCTCGCTAACCATTGCATCACACGAGGCACCCACGCTAGTAAAATCTATGACTAATGATCTAGACAAGCTCACAGCTGAACGAAGCGTAACGGAAATATACTTATATCTCAGGTCGTTGACAGTAAATTTGATCCTATTCAAACGCTTGGTAAATATGGTCTTGTGACGGGTTTGGTTTCAGTGTTGTCATTGCAGAAAACAATCAACATCTTTACGGTATGAGCTATGTTTGTCATATTCTCTTATACATAATCAGTATATCTGTCTACAGAGAAAGATATTGCCTGTTTTTTTTAAAGCCTACAAATAAATCATATTTGAACTATGAAGGAGATGTCCACTCAGAAATTTGAAACTGAGACCTTTGGTAAAAGAAAATAATTAAACAGGTTTACCGTCTAAGCCACAGCACTGATCTTTGTCAAGAACATACAGCAAATATCAATTTTCTTTGTTTTAATCTTTACGACCATTTGGAATACAGACTCTTAAATCGTCCCATTTTGTTCTCAGGACAAACCAAAAAAAAAAAAGTCTTACCATCCAAAAAGAAAAAAAAAAAGATCAGAATTATGTCTCATATAGATGATTTAAATTTCGGAAATTAGTCAAAGACTTTACATAACCGTTTTTAAACGGTTCCACCAGTTTTTCTTAAGGAATAGAAACAAATTCATCCCGACATTTTCTTGCGAAATGAACGTTATTCAATTATTATATCCTTGAATTAATTAAACGACAAAATCTACGTGAGCGTGAAAGAAAAAAAAAAAAAGACAAAAAATACTCACACTTCCGGTAACGTCACTAAGACTGAAATCTACAAATAAATAAATTAATTAATTAATAAATAAAACGAACGAACAAAAAAGCACGTCTTTACCATATGAGCCGGGACACATGCCCCAGACCCCACGGCTGTAGCAAAACTATTTTCGTTATTGTTTCTACAAGTATTGATTTTACTATAGGCAATGCAAACGAGACAACGATATCTTTGAGCCACCACCACACTATCTCTGTCGACACAGGCACAACAATCAGCCAATATCAATATATATGTGGAGGCAGTGGTGATAATGGTGGCTGATGGTAACGGTAGTGTAACTGCTGTGACTGGTATAGTTACTACAAGAACAACCACGCCCAGTCGTTACCATATTTGGCAAAAGATATGATGACAGCATGCAAAATGCATAAACATGTCAAACAAAGTGCAGAAGTACTACATATACACAGACGTATGGCAAATACGCACACGACCATAGTGAATACACGCATACATTCACGCATACACTTGCATGTGTACGTGTGTGCCTGTGTGGTGTACACCAAAAACAATATATATATATATATATATATATATATATATATAAGTATAAAGAGCACGTATTTGTCGTCTAATTATCACACACAAATATGTGTACACAAACATATGCATGTTACAAGCATACACAATATGTATGTGTCTGCATGTTTGTGTATGTGTCTGTGTGTCTGTCTCTGTGTACCCGTTTCTGTGTGTGTACGCAAACCAGTAAAAACGGTAATTCACATAGATACTTTTGCTAGAATAAAGCACTAAAAATGTTCTGACTTAGAGAACAAAGCATTTTCCTGACCAATTCGCAAATAGATAATTTTTTGAGGTCAGAATTTACCCTGAACTTCATTTTTAAAACAATCCAAATTCTCAATTTTACGGCGATAACTATGAAATGCTACTTAGAATACTTCCCCAGCTTTCAAGATAGAATCATCAATACAATCATGAACCACTGTTACCACAGGAACCCAACCGATTCACGGATCGTTTGGTATATACAGATGTGCGTGTGTGTGGGTGTGAGTGTGCGTAATTCATTTTTCTAAATTAATATAAACCGATGGTAGAAGAGTTCTTTTTAGGTTAAATCTTGCTCGGCTGCCCAGTTTTTGAGCACTTTTCCAATGTTAGAAAAAGGCTTTTCCTAACAATTTGTACCATCTCCAAATGATAATCATTTACTTGTATATATATATATATATATATATATTGTGTTTCGTAAAATATCATTTCTATTGAAGTTTCTTAAGTGATATTACGATTTTAAAATCTCCCACTAGTTCTCCCTCCCTATCAACATATTATTGGAAACTTCCCTAAGTGGTCTCCGAACTATCTGGTCTGCTTTTCTACAAGAGATATCCCGAAAGAAATATACACTTTTCTTTTAATCACTTGTAGGATATTCCAAGATTGCATTGACGGGTATGGTGAAGACTGTTTTAATTTATATCATAAAGATACTCCAGTAATGATGTTAACTTTTTTAAAGAATCAATCAGCGTGTGGTGGGTTGGAGTAATATATATATGTGTATGTGTGTGTGGGAATATATATATATATGTGTGTATGTGTGTGTGTGAATATATATATATATGTGTGTGTGTGTGTGTGTGTGTGTGTGTGAATATATATATATGTGTGTGTGTGTGTGCTTGTGCGTATATATATATTTGTAAATACGAAGCATATATATATATATATATATACAGTTCGTAAGCTAGACTAGCAATCATGACGAATGAGTTCGATTTTCATTGGGTGTCCCTTTCATATGGCCTTCAACCACATCTAAACAAAAACTTAGTATATTACTAAACTTTTAAATTGCATGCGAATTGGGCGCCGCAGGTGGTGTAATTGTAAGCAATATAGACTTGCAAACCTTCATGTGTAAGTTCAAGTCTCATTGGGTGCCCCATCTATACAGCTTTGTACCGTATCCCAGCGCAAAGCTTAGTAAATTACAAAATCGTATGTAAATTTTCTACGATTCGGGTACACTAATACTCGAAGCAAATATAAAATTACTACACACTTAGAGACAGAACGTTTTACGATCGCTTATTGAACAAGTACGTGTGTAGTGTCTCTGTCTGTCCGTAAGTCTACCTGTGCAATTGAGAGTGTAAAATCATATTTACAATCGTTGGTTCAATTCAATTTGCCAAGATGGTATCGCATATTAAACTCTTTTCAAATTCAAGCAACATTTTTCCTCTTTTTTTTTTTTCCTTTTTTGTCTTCTTACCATGATGCCCAAGGGTGGTAATTAGCTCTTGTATGGATTTTAAGCACCAATGAACACGCAGTAATCATCCCCCACTACATTACCTATATAAAAAAAAGGTTCTATCAAAATGTTAAGAGCGTTTAAACAAATTCATCTCGCGCTTCGCAGACTAATTTACTCAACGTTTCCTGACTTCTCTTGAAACATTTCACACATCTATCGAAATCACTACTCCAAGAAATATAGGTTTGGTTTGGTTTCTTTGTTTATCAACTCTTTTTAGGTTATTTAATGCCAAATCCATTCTCCTAGAAGAACAGCAGTGGTACTATTTAACACATAGCTGGGAGGATAAGGGGGTTCATACTTTTCCCAAGGATATTTGCCCGAAAGTGAACGTAATAGCGCGACTGGAGTACGAACTCGCGTACCACGATTCCGCAGTCCATCGCTTTAACCATTACACCACGAGGACATCCCCCTCCAAGAAATATAGATCTTCAATTTCTAACATTCTATTCTTTTTGGGATTGGTTTCGCGTCCAAACTTTTCTGTATTTTGGAGGCGCACCACTTCGTTTTATATAAACTATTTTTTTAAATCTTTTGATGAAGCCATGTTAATCAACTTCTTTATAAACAAACTAACATGCGAAATCGTCACAACACATGATTGAAATGCAATGTATAGTATATGTACTAACTAATGGTATTTGTTAAGCGAGGAGTCATGTGCTGCTTGAGGGGAAGATCATCTAGAACATGAGTCGTTAGCAATATCATACAAATCATCTGGCTCGAATATCACCCAGAACGTGAAAACACATGATCAACGTGCAATGTGTTTTATATGTGCTAATAGCGTTGATCTCTGTCATAGGATATATAATCATCATAATGATTTCAAAAACAGGTTTTAATGAATAAATAACTTATGATATTCATTTTTTATATACTTTTATTTTTATTTCTATATATTTTTAAATATGAGCAAATATTTGCGTATAACTTCAATAAAAAACCCAAAAAAGTTGTTTTGATTTAATTTGATTTTAATGAAGGGGTGCCATTTGCAATGTTCGTTAATGTTAAGGGATATTTATTGAATAAGAAAAAACGCTACCCGCGTATACGCACGTGCTCCAGTAAAGTGACACGAAATAAGAAATGAAGAGTTTTCCTTCTCCTAGAGTGGTTAGCATACCAAGATTAAGCAGTTCAATCTGCCTTTACCCACATTTGTTTGGGTTCAAGCTTTTCTTGAGTGTAAAATTCATACTTGCTCATCCAGGATTTGGACTCGGGTCTCCAAGCCTATTTTCTACGATGGTTAGGCAAGATCGTAACATTATATAAATCTCTCTCTCTCTCTCTCTCTCTCTCTCTCTCTCTCTCTCTCTCTACTTCACACACACACGCGCGCGCACACACACACACACAAACACACACACTCTCTCTCTCTCTCTCTCTATATATATATATATATATTGGGTATTTAAGTCGTGTTTCATGGTATCGGGAGGCGCTCGTGAAGTAACTGTTAATATATATATATATATATATATATATATGTGTGTTGTTTATATATATGATTCTCGAAGGTGATTTTCTAAACGTTCGACGCACCTGTCAACAGGTATGTTAATGTATTGAATTTGATATCCAAATTAGTTAAGGATTTGTTTTTCATATTAATGTCAATTAATTTAATAAGGAGTGAGCCAGAATTATTGATTTTTGCATCGCTGATAGTACTCAACAGTGGGATTAAAGTTTCAGCTAAAAGTTTAGCAATGATATGTGTGTGGTGGGACCAGATCCGATGCCAGAGATGATAGATCTTAAGGGAATATCAGGTTCATGGGTTTTGGGAACACCGTAAACATTAAGGGATAATAGTGTGGTTATTAATTAACGAAGACAAAGATTTGTTTTCTTTTTAGACTAATTTCTTGTGAGACATAAAAATCATTCATATATTACTGTCACTGAAATCAGTCAAGATTGAGATATTTTTGTGGGAGTTGCATAACAGCAAATTGAAACCCTATCATGAAAAAAAATGTCGGGTAGTTTCTTTTTCTTCAGTCCAAGTTTCTTTTTACTCCATGGTTGCTAGTCTAGCTTACGAACTTGTCCGCATTCTCGGCAGGAACTGAGCTAATTTGGACCACTCGTCGGCCGTGGGTGGCAACCTGTAATGCCTGATGACAGGATCCTGGTGGCTGAGCAGTTGAAAACCTGTGTAAAAAAAAGGACACACGGCTTGCAATAGTTACTAAAGCTAGACCGGTGGCCGGAGGAGCCCTATCCGATCAATCGGCTGGTCATGTCAAACCTTTGAACATATATGCTTCAAATTGCTCTGATGGCAAACAAACACTCAACCCTTTTTATCTTAAAGGAACTGGAAGACCGTGCCTGTGCGTCAAATGCGTCGAAAGAAATCGTTAATGAAAATTATTTCTGCCAGTTTATTGATACACAGGAAATACATATACTAAAATATATATGGTTTAATTTCTTTTGTTTCTATGGCATATCAACCTTAATGGGTTATTTAAAGTCAAAGCCATCCATCTAAAAGAACAGCTGTGATAATCTTAACCCATAGTCGTGAAGATAAAGGGGTTCATATCTTTCCCAAGACTATTGATTAAAAAATGAACGTAATAGCACGACCAGAGTGTGAACCCGCTTGCTATGATGTTGTAATCTAGCAAGTCAGCCACTACGCCACTATATATATATAGCATTATTCCATCCGGTTAAACCAGAGTTGGGAGTAATTCCTTCAGGACAAGAAAATCATTCAAGAGCTGAATATTTAAATTTTCCTGGTAGAGAGCTCAATGTAATTAATTTTACAGAGCAATGAATATATATATATATATATATATACTAAAATAAAAAAATAAGATTTGGCTTTATGTTGCCCACCAGAGTTGATACGCCATTGAATAGAATAACCAGCCAGCGAAAAACAAACAAGGATAGAGTCTCACTGTGATTCTTACTCTTAATTTTTGTTACCGATTAGCTCTGTTCTTCGCTATCGTAGAAGTTAAGACGCTAGTGTGTTGTGACAAAAAAAGGAACCAGAATCAGGAAGATAAACGATAATGCTTGACCATTTTTTTTATAATAATGATTAAAAGATTTTTGTTTTGAAGTTCAATTATAAGGTAAAAGATGAAGAAATCAGAGTAGGCATAACTCTTTCATCTCTTCATTTTCTAGTCTCCCCTAAATTAACAATTATGCGTTTTCCAGAAAAAAGAAAAAAATTGCTTTAATTAGGTTTGGTTTTATGCCATATCAACCCTGCTAAGTTCTGTTTATATATATATATATATAACCTTGGTATGGCAACCGGTCTAGGAGAAGGACAATCCTAAATTCAAAACCTGTTAAGCTCTGCTTCAAAAAATTGGCCTTGTGTCCCATTCCGCGCGTGCAGAGGGGTTGGTTCAATACGACTTTGGGAATTTCATTATGGAGGTGCCCGTGGTGTAATGGTTATCTTCGTAGGAAATGGGTACGGCGGCACGAGTTCAAATCCTCGACGAGACTAATTGCATTTCACATAGCATGGGAAAGGTATGAATCCAATTATTCTCCCTCCAGCTATGGGTAAATAGTAGGGTAGACTAGGTTGGCGAGGCAACTAGTCTAGGGGAAGGAAAACTCTGAATTCAAACCTGTAAACTCCGCTTAAAAATTGTGTCATATCCTGCCCGGGTGGAGGGGTTGGGTAAATAGGATTATGGTTGCGCACGGCATTGCTCTAGGAATTCGACAATACTCTCACATGGCAAGGCACAAGGATTTCGACTATAGTCGCACATGGTAGAGCCTGGTGACGTTTCACTTTATGCTATTACTCTTGGGAAGGGCATGTAGTCACCTGTTTTCTCTCAGCTATGATTAAATAGACGTTCAGACCGAGTTCTTCAGTTTTGATTAGGCAACCAGAATTAGAGAAGGAAAACTCTGAATTCAAACCACTTGAAATATTACCATCATGCCCATAGCAAAGGGGTTGGGTAGATACTTCGCTCTCTTAAGAGCTACAGAACTGGTGTCTCAACCCCAGATGTTGGTTAGGGTAATCCTTAAGAGACTAATTTAGTTTGATTACGTCGGTTGGGTTTTATGGCTTTTCAAATCATATTGGTTATTTAATGATAAGTCCTATTTTTACATACAAGCACACACACACACACACACACACACATATATATATATATGATTTTTTAAACGAATAGTTTGAAGGTAACATTTTTAAATAAGCCAGAGCTTATTTGTTTGCACACAGTTAAATGATTTCAGATATTCTTATCAACACTTATAATTCTATTCAATACAAATCATTTGTTTGTGAAATGATTTCCTGTATTGTTCACACTAATAATTTTATTTGCATGCAGTTAAATGGTTTCTGATTTGGTTTGGTTTCTTTGTTTAATGGCATATCAACCTTCGTAGGTTATTTAATGTCAAAGCTATTCTCCTAGAAGAACAGTAGGGGTACTAAGAAGGTTCATACTAAACGGTTTAAAGTATTGCTATTTAACTCTAATAATTAATTTCAAAACATTCTAGTACTGTTATTTAACACTAATAATTCTATTCAACACTATTCATTTGCACGCAATCAAAATATTGCTATGTAAGACCAATAGTTCTATTTTCGCTCACAATTAAACGGTTTCAAGAATTCCTCACGAACACGAATTATAATATTTAGTATTAATCATTTGTTTACACACAGTAAAATTGTTTCAAGTATTGCTATCTAACACCAATCGTTTTATTTTTACACAGTTAAATGGTTTTAACAACAATTCAATTTGATATCAGTGATTTGTTGGCACACAGTTAAATAGTTACACTGTTCTATTTGACCTATAGATAGGACCCTAACAGATACTACCACTCCGGGTCAGATTGGACCTGGGAGTAATGGCAATGAAGGGGTACTTCGCATTCCCTAAAGCTCCAGAACTGGAGCCTCACCATCAGATTGTTTGATGTCATATCCAGGACACACGTTGCCAAGGGTGGGAGGTCTTATCCCTCTGCAGAGATGCAGTGGGTGTATTCTACAGCACTTGCCGAATGGGCTGAAACCCATTTGAAGAGTCTTTGCTCCTGTACAGGGGATGCTGTCGACTTATACTAAGCCCCGGAACATTCGCCCAATTGCTACAGAGTTTTGTTAAGCAACCTAGTTTTATCTATAATTACTGTTCTGGTGAATACGGTTCTCACTGGGTGCCGCTAACTTGTAGCTTTATGCCAAACTTAGTAAATAACATCAGATTTTACACACCTTGTTGTGGAATAGTGCTGATCATTATAAGGGAAGTGAGCATGTTTCTCACTGAGTGCCTCGTGCTTGTTGCATCATACCACACAAAGCTAAGTAAATTATTACAAAAGCCAAACTCTGCTTTCCTCACAGCGGAATAATTCTAAGCAAGCAAGTCTCACAGATCGTTCGTCTGTGAGATGCGCCTCGTGCATAGTTTTTATCAAGCAAGCAGATCGTTGTTACTGTTTAGAGAAGTCCATTCTCACCGGGTGCCCTGTATCGTTGTTTGTCAAAAACAATCTTTAGATTGCTTCTATAGAACAAGGAAGTATACCTCTCGGGTATTGTAGATTTTGTAGGACTGTAAATAAGTTGAAATGTGGTAGACACTGTTTGCAAAAACAAAGTGAACTGTTGTTCAATATTCAAATAAAATGAGTTCAGGAACCTATTTATCCAGCGACTTTACACGTACAGGCGCTTCATCGGTGTATTTGTGTGTGTGTGTGTGTGTGTGTGTGTGTGTGTGTGTGTGTGTGTGTGTGTGTGTGTGTGTGTGTGTGCCTTGCGCATGCGCTATCAATTGCGCTTTTGTGTCTGTGTGTTCGTCTCAGGAGCGTCTGCCCAGGTTCCTCAGAAACACAGACGCTTGCGATGTCTATACAACAGTGTTTTACTACGATGTGAAACAAACAATTAAATAAAAAGCAGAGGAAAAGAGCAAACAGTAGTACACCCTTGGCACCCAACCCAGTCGTAATGTAATGGTTAACAAATTAAACTCCCTGATGAAGGATTATTCATGGTCTGTAGTGAGTTCGAACTTCACTTGGTATCCCATACTGACGATTTTATGCCAAAATGTAAACAATGTTTAGCTTTTTAATTTTATTTAAAGGTACCCTACATGGCACCATAATTAGCAAGACAGACATACTAAAGATGTATTGCAAGTGTGTTCGATTCTCATCGGTGCCTCCATTTCGATCAATGTGCCAGATAGAAATTTATAAATGGCTTACTGTCTTATTGATCTCAGACAGTGGACAAAAGTGCATATATATAGTAAATATATTTTAATAAGTATTTACATAAATATATTGACGATATATATTTTAATTAGTTAATATAAAAGTAAGTAAAGCTGGCGACCCTAAGGTGAGGGCGACCCGAAGACTCCCTTTTCAATAGCTACAACACAAAGGTACAGGGTAAGCGCAGCACCATTCTCTGGATTGATCAACTTTACCCTTGATCCGTATCTTATAATGCTGAGTATTAAACAAGGTGGCATCAAGTAACATTTTTTGAGTCTTTTGATGACTCGATCAGGGATTGAACCCCGGTCTACGGGACCATTTGCGAACATTCTACTCATTAGAATATTGAGTAAATGTATATTGAGTTTTATCTGATGATTGTATTTTTGATAAATGAAACCTAAAGTCTTAAAGAGGTGACATAAAAGTTTCTTATAGATTTTATCTTGCACTGCTGGTCAGCATTTGAACACACTCTTCCTTTAAGAAAAATGTTTTTAAATGATTTGTTCTTTTAAACACACACGCACACATATATAATGCTGTTTGCTTAATTTATAAACGACTTGTTTGTTCATATAATAATATACATATATATACATATATATATATATAGAGAGAGAGAGTCAAACAAGTCGTTTATGAATATAGCAAAATGCATTATATATATATATATATATATATATATATATATATATATATATATAAAATGTAGTCTTGCAAGTTACATGACATATCTATATCTATAACAATATATATATATATATATATATATATATATATATATATATATATAAATGTAGTTTGGTAAATTTATAATTTTTATTAAGGGATACTCACCACATGGCAAGCACTTTGTCTGATGGTCACATAGGGAGAAACTGATCGTCACCAACTCCGTTGACCCTATGTCTACGCTATCTTATATATATAGTATTTTTTGGTGTATGCCCCTTAAAAATAAATGCGAATTTCTATGTGTTTCTGGATACATATATATATGTGTGCGTGCGTGTATATATATATATATACATATGTGTGTGTGTGTGTGTGTGTGTGTGTGTGTGTGTGTGTGTGTGTGTGGTTCCCGTAAAAAAGAAATTATTTACAACGTTTCAAATATTTAGAGAGTAGAAAATAAAGCATACCTCGTGATTTGTCGGCCACGAAAAAAAAAAACAAAGGAAAAAACACAAATAAAACAAAAAAAAAACCACTTCAGTTATTATTGTAATTTTTTTTTTTTTAAATAAGAACGCTTTATTAAAAATCCAGGTTCTAAAATCGATTATCTGATTTAGAAAACTTCCATTTGATTTTTTTTATCGTCAATATCTAATCACATCCCCTTTACGTTTGAAAATAATCGATTTTCTTTAGAACAAAATCGAAGGATTAACTTATATATTTGCATGCATGTGCGATCTATGGAATCATGCCTATGTAGAGGCATTAACAGAGGTGCGTGTGCAGGTTAACGGTTATATCGTCGTAAAGAAAAGGAACTGGATGAGCCGAGTTCAGTTCCTGGACTTGACAGTTTGCGTTTCACTTAGCGGCCATGCCCTTGCAAAAACCATTGATCTATCTCTTTTCTTTCCCCACCGACTGAAACGTTGGTCCACTAGCTATGACAGGGCGACCTTAAACGCTACAAACCCTGTTGCATCATATTTCTGTAATCAGCTCATCCCTAAAATTGTAACACTTACTTCGGCTTGGGCTGTAGAATACACCAACTGCATCTCTGCAGAGGGGTAAACCTCCCTAACGAGAATCCTGATATGACACAAAACAATCTGATGACGAGGCTTCAGTGATGCTGGAGCATTGGGAAATGCAGAGTACTCCTCCATTGCCATCTCTCCAAGGTCCACTCTAGCCAGGAGTGGTAGCATCTGATATGGTATTATCTATGGGTCAACTAGAACAGTTAGACATTTAAACAGTGCAAACAAATGACTTACACTAATTTGAATTATTTGAAATAGAACTGCTTAATCATTTAGCTGTGTCATGACAAATGACAGATGTTTAATTGAATTTTTAGTGATAGATTGCAGAACTTGAAACCATTCAATTTGGTTGACTAATGAAAAATTGAATTGTTAGAAATAGAACTGTTGGATCCCTTAACTGTGTGTATATAAAAATTAGTTTACAAATTATATACCTAATATATATGGCATTATATTTTGTTGTCGAAAATATTGTGATGTTGCTCTGTCTTATGGTACATGGAGCACTATAAATAATTAACAGCTTAGATATGGTTTTTGAGTTAAATTGTATATATATATATATATATAGTAATCTTTATATCCAATCTATGATCCTGCTGGTGTGAAAAAAACCCAGATTGTACAATTTGCAAATTCTACAAACTGATATCTGGGCAAGAATTCAGTAAAAAAAGAAGACAAAAAACACACGTTCTACTTGAAAATAATCAAGAAGCACGTATGTCTAGTCAAAAGAAAAAAAAAAACACCGACAGAATTACCGAAGCTAAAACGTAATAAAATGCTCAATACATGAGATAGAGCTAATATTATGAAAATAATTCCTACGTGGCCGAGTGAGAGTTTACCTAGGTTTCACCAAACGGCTCTTCAAGATTGCTTTGTCAAGAGAAATCCTGAAGAGCCGTTTGGTGAAACCTAGGTAGACTCGCTCTTATCCATGTAGGAATTATTTTCATTATACACACACACACACACACACACACACACATATATATATATATTTAATGAATTCCCCCTTAGCAGCTCAGCACCTAACTGCAACAAAGAAGATTTAAATGCATATACACAATCAGAATTGGGGCTAAGCAATGTAAGGCAGATACTCTTTTACAAAGACAGAGACGGTAAAACATAGTGTAATTGGCGGATCTTTTAATTCCATTTAAAACTTTTCCAAAATACGCCTTTAACAATTCCCGTGAGTTTGATTGAAATCCTTCCAGACGTGGCGAAAGTCAAGGGCTACGGACGGACGGACACTTTTGGTAAATTATAAAAAAAGATATCGCTAACATTCCAGCGTTTATTTGACAAATAGCTACGGAAGTCATTTCCGGTCGTAACGCTCTGGGAATGATTATTACTAAAATAATAACCAAAATGATTACAGTTGTTTTGTTAGTCAAATATTGATAGGCCGCATGTTTTCTCTCTCTCTCTCTCTCTCTCTCTCTCTCTCTCTCTCTCTCTCTCTCTCTCTCAAGTGCTTGTTTTTATTATTTATAATTTAGATTTGTCCAGTTGCCAAATAAACATATACATCCACGCATCTATTTACAATTAATTCTGAGCACTTCGGCTGGTGTAATGGTTAGCAAGCTAGACTAGCATACCTTCACGAAGGAGTTCGAGTTTTATTGGGTGCTCCATTCATACGGCCTTGTGCCACATCTGAGCATAGACGCTTTATAAATCATTACTTACAATTAATTCTAAAACATTTAACGCATTGTTTTCTAAGTGTTGTGTAATTAAGTAATACTTCTGGTCAGGCTACTTTGGGGCAGGGCCTTCTTTGCCTGGGGTTGTTGGCTTAAGTTCGTTAAGTAGCGACAATTATCTAAATAGCCTAAAATAATCAACGGAAGGACGCTAATGATTATGTCAGTAGAAAAAGTATCAAAGAGCAAGAAAAGAACAAAAATGGCGCTTAATGAAATGCAATAAATTAACTCCGTACCTAGTAGTAATAACTTAATTTCCAAATTCGACCCTTTATTTACATCTATTTAAGTAGATAACAAGGCTTTGCCACGTATCAGTCGAGCGGCCACACAAGTGGCGTCTTTGACCGGAGGCAAGTATGTAGCCGCCAATGTTTAAATTATTATAAACCTACAATGATTAAGAAATTTTCTTATTCGATCCTTTACTCAGACCTTTCTATTTCGGTACAGAACAAGGCTATACCAAGTAACGTTCTGGCAGCTACACAGTTGGAGTCTTTGACTAGAAGCAGGCGTGTATGTATTTCCCAACCCCTCCGTACGAGCAGTATATAAAACAAGGTCAATCTTT
This sequence comes from Sepioteuthis lessoniana, assembly GCA_963585895.1. Classification (NCBI taxonomy): domain Eukaryota; kingdom Metazoa; phylum Mollusca; class Cephalopoda; order Myopsida; family Loliginidae; genus Sepioteuthis; species Sepioteuthis lessoniana. The sequence goes on from CAUZXS010006377.1 coordinate 97,861, forward strand.
AAGCGGAGTTTAACTGGTTTGAATTCAGAGTTTTCCTTCTCCAAGACTTGCCCATAGCTAGAGGGAATGTAATTGGATTCATACCTTTCTTAAGAGTATTAGTGCAATCAGAAATGTGATCAACCACGTCCAGGATTTGAACTCAAGAAGCCATGACCATTTCCACAGAGGATAACCATTACACCACAAGCATGTTAAACTACAGTTATTGACAAAGTTTAACGAGCAGCGATTCCTATTTATGATTCATCATCAACAAGGCACCCCGACAGCACGGATTCCTTTGTTTCTTTATCACTATCCGTACCTATTGACCATCGCACAGGGTAAGTTTTCTCGACAGCACTCAATGTCCGCGCACAGATGATGAATGTATGTTTGTGCTGTTCGTCTAATACTGGTGTAGCCATGTCCATAATAGAAGTTCGCTAACCCTAACCCTCATCCCGACTTCACCATCTGTACCCATCGAACCTTGCTCGTCTTCCATTGATGGTTTGTGAGATGGGAGATAGTGGCCATACAGCCACTGTTTTGTAGGGTACAACTTCCAGGGATTGCTCAAAACATCAAATGGCATACTTGTGTATTTTCCATCTATCAATTATAATGGTTTCTTTATCGAATATAAAAACAGACGAGGCACTTTAACCTCAGTGAGGCAACCAATCTAGGAAAAGAAAAAAATCTGGATTCAAAACCTGAGGAGTGCTTTTCGTGAGCATCTGTAGTGCATTATTGTACAATTGTTCTCTTTTCAGCTCCTTTAAAAAGTGACTGATTCTACACAAATCTAAAAACACGATTATTTACCAATTACCTGCACAGGTAATCCAACGGTTTCATATCTTTAATCGCACAGGTACCTATCTGTTTCAATACATAACAAGGCTACACTAAGTATCGTCCTGACAGCCATGCATCTAGAATATTTGACTGAAATCAAGCATTGAACGGCCTAATTTTAACTTACCATCAATCCACATTTATTGAGAATTTTTAAGAAAGATGGTAGGGAATCTCCATGACTAAAAAATATCAAAATGTAGCAGTCAAAAAATAAATCTACTCTTTATATATATTTGAGCGATTTTATTTTTCGGTAACAGAGTTTCAATACTGTAGAGTTAGGGTATGAATAATACCTAATAATATCTGTTTTTGCTGGATTATGTTCAATTAGAATGTTTCCATCAGAGGAACAACAAGGTAAATATACCTTACGAAAAACTTTCTCAATTTTTTATATACTGTATGTTACGGTATACATCAATCTCGCGCGACTATAAATCTGTGCTGGAATCTCATCACATGACTTGGCAAGGTTGTGCGGAAAACCGGCAGTTGCGGATGCCGTGGGTCTTCATCCTCACCAAGGCCTGGGTAAGGTACTGTACAAGATGGCACCAGTTACTGGGACGAAGCGAAGTGCGTTAAATTCCTTTTGGGACTCTAACTCTTGGTTTTTAATTCAGAGATTTTGCTTTGTTTACTCTACCAAGACTAAAGAACCCAGCCTTCTCAACTATTTTAACCTATTCTTCACCAGAAGAATCTCTCCCAAGTGTAGGATGCTAGAAAATAATCTTCATTTGACGAATAAATATGCTGTATTTACAGTTTTCTTTTTTGTCCCTTCTTTTGTGGTATAGCAACTGTTTTGAAATTTCTCCCATAAAATTTCAATTCAAAAACTTCTCTTATCATATTGCCCTGTCGGCTTGGGCTGTAGAATACATTGACTACAACTCGGCAGAAGTGTCCTGGATATGACACTAAACAATCTGATGTGATGTTCCTGTGATGCTGGGGCTTTGGAGAATGCAAAGCTCCCCCTCACTAATATTGCTCCTAGGACGGATCTGGTCCAGAGAGGTAGCACCTGATTGGGCCCTATCAATGGGTTAAATCGAACCAAACTGTGTACTTATGCTGAACTGAATTGTTTGAATTAGAACTGTTTGACTAAACTGAATAGCTTGAAATAGAAATGTTTTTGACAATTGAACTGTAAACTTATGCTGAACTGAATTGTTTGAAATAGAACTTATTATTTGTATAAAAATTGATTTGGCATTAAATAACCAACAAAGGTTGATATGCTATAAAACCCAAACAACCAACCAACATTCTCTTCAGGTAATCTTCTCTTCAAAAAGTGGTTTCTCCAGATGATAGCTTAAGGTTATGTTCTATACACAAGTAAAAAAATAACCAATCCAAAAATAATCTTATTTGTATCATTGCTTCTGTTAGCCCAGTCGACTAGGACTGTAGACTGGATCACTGCAGAGGGGGTAAGCTTCTCCACCGCCAACGTGTTTCCTGGACATGACAATCTGATGGTGAGGCTCCAGTGATGCTGAAGCTTTGGGGAATTCAGAGCATCATTTCATCGCCATCGCTCTCTAGTTCACTCTGGCCTGGAGTGGTAGCAACTGATAGGGTCCTATCTATGGGTCAAATAGAACTGTTTCACATTTAAATTGAATGCAACCAAATGACTTATGATAAAAAGGTTATCAACAAAATGTATTTATAATTCATATATATTCAATATATATGTATAAACAGGATTTGGCATTAAATAACCTACAATGGTTGATATGGCGCAAAACAAAACAAAACAAAACCTTATTCAAGATTTGAACTCGGTATGATAACTCTATTTTTTTGGTTAATGACCATTATTTTAGCTATGTCTCTATTATTGATGATCATAAGTTAGCATTAATTTAGGCCTCCACACGCCTGCCTCCTGTAAGACTTCAGCTGCTTGACTGCTAACCTTTTGTATGGCCTTGGGAATTACCCATGAACGCACTTGTATTGGCTATCTCGTGAAAATGTCCATGTGTTGCATACTCTCCTTGAGTGGACACAGTCAAAAATCTATACGTGTGAACAGATGTACTCCCAACCACATACACCAGTAAATTTGAAACGGGAAAGTCCCTATGGTGTAATGGTTAACAAGCTGGACTGCGACGTTGTAGTAAGCGAGTTCGAACTCTAGATGTACTATGACATTCACTTTCGGATTAATACTCTTGGGAAAATCCCCTTTACCCACCACTAATATTCTCCAACAAAGATGACTGACATTTAATAACCCACTCAGGTTGATATGCCATTAAAGGAATAAGAAGAACCTTTTGAACATGTTGTAACCTAACAAAATGTTACTAAATGAGAAAAATCCAAAAAGGAAGTTGAAAATGAAATGGAAATTTTTGTAACATTTATAAAATATCATCATCATCATCATGTCGTGCTGGTAGCACGGATATCCCTGACCCTCTCTCGCCACTCCTCCCAATCGTTCATCGCCCCAGGCAGGTCTTCAGGACAACATTCCGTATCCTCACATAGCTGCTGAATGTATGTTCGTGCTGGTCGTCCTGCCTTAGCACGGCCATGTGTGGGGGTCCATAAGAGTACATCTCTTATGAGTTCGTCCCTGCTTCTCCAGCAGTGTCCTGCATGTCTGGTTCGTCTAACTTGAATAGTTTTCGTGATAGGAGGCAGATGGCCGTACAGTTGGTGTCTTGTGGGGTGTTGCCGCCAGGACTTGTTCAATATTGCTCTCAGCATTCTTGTGTAATTGCCGTCTAGCTTCTTCTCCAGCCGTTTTGTTAGAGTCCATGTAGTGCACCCATATAGCAGTATCGACGTGACCGCTGCCAGGAAGAAACTGCGTCTCATTTAATCGGTTAGGTCTGATTTCCATATAATCGATAGCCTATTGATAGCTGTCCATGCTTTCGTTAACCTCGTGTCGATGTCCTTTTCGGTTGATGCGACGCTGCTTCCTAGGTAAGTGAATTTGTCAACTAGTTTAAGAGGGGTTCCGTCTAGAGTGGAGATGTCCCCCGTTTGATTATAGCACATATATTCCGTTTTGTATCGCTATGTCATCGGCGTAGTCGGCGTCGGTAATTGTTTTTGAGGGGTACCTTCTGCTTCTTTTCTTCGTCAGCTCGAAGCCATTCTCTCTGATTTTGTCAATCGATGTTCTAAGTAGGTAGTCTAGACAAATGATAAAGAGGTACGGAGCCAGCGTGTCCCCTTGTAGTACTCCTGCTACAATGTCGAAGTATTCTGTGTCTCCATCTGGTGATCGTACTTTTACTTTAGTGTTTCTAGAGAGAATCGTTATTGCTGCTAAGGTTTCTGTGTGAAGAAGGTAAACCATTGCTAGTGGTTTACTACTTAGTTCGCATATTCATGGATTTGAGAAGCGTGCCACCAAACGGACGAGTGCGACACAAGGGTTTTTTAAAGTAAGTACCAGTTTCAGGGCCATTGCCCACACATGCCCTATGGCTCCAAAAATGCCACGATCCTCGTCGAAATTCCCATAAAAAGGGGAGCCTCAGGTGCAAGGCGATAAACCTAGCCCTTCTGAGGAGTGTTAGAATCTAGGGGAACGGCCCCTTGAGACTTAAAAAGAGCTGGTGGTAGTGCGCGTTACATGTCTCGCAGCCTAATCAGCATATTTACCTCCTCACAATAGTGTTCAACGTATTTAAGAGGAACGGGACATACCCATTAATGTTCATAAGTACGGTATACAATAAAAAATGATCTCGATTCATCTCTCGATAAGGATTAGGCTGGTTAGTTAAGTTTTATGGTATATCAAACCTTGTCGATTATTCAATACCAAATATGTTTATTCTGATATATTGTATATATGATTTATAAAGGGGTGGTTTGTCGGTAATATTTTAAACGAGCCAGAGATCATTTCTTTACACACAATTAAATGGTTTCGAGTATTGCTATTTATTGTTGGCACACAATTGAATGGTATTAAGTATTGCTATCAAACACTAATATTCTATTCTATTCAATATCCATATTTACCAACCCCTCTGCTTGGGCGGGATATGACATAAGGTCGATTTTTAAGTGAAGTTTAACAAGTTTGAATTCAGAGTTTTCCTTCTCTTAGACTAGTTGCCTCACCAAGGCTGAAGAACCCAATTTGTCCTACTATTCACCCATAGCTGGAGGGAGAAAAATTGGATTCAAACCTTTCCTAAGGGTATTAGTGCTATGTGAAATGCAATCAGCCTCGTCCAGGTTTTGAACTTGTGTCACCGTGTCCATTTCCTACGACGATAACCATTACACCACGGGCCTTTTATTCAATATCAGTCAAATGTTTGCACACAGTTAAAGGGTTTCAAGAATAGAAAATGATTAAATAGTTTTATTTGACCCATAAATAGGACCCTAACAGGTACTCCTACTCGACCATGGAGTAATGGTAAGGTAGCAGCACTCCCTATTCCGCAAAGCTCTAGAACTGGAGCATCACCATCAGTTGTGGTTTAGTGTTATATCCAGGACACTCGTTCTGCAGTTTGGTGGGGGGAGGTTTTACCCAATAGCAGAGGTGCGTTCGGCGTATTCTACAGCCTCTGCTAACTGGGCTGTAAATGCGGCCTCGTCTAAACGACTATCGTAAAATTGCTTTATTCAACCCCGGCTTACATTAACTGTTTTATATTCCTTTCTTTTCCCCCACTCCATATATAGAATGGGGACAAAGGATTAAAGACTTTATCGCTGACATATACTCGCCAGAAACAGCTGTAAAGGTTATCATACATTAGTTGCAATTGATTCATAAGTGATGTGATCAGAAAGAGAAAGAGAAAAAAAAACTCTTTCTTCTTTTTAATTTTTTTCCGCGACCTCCGCCTTTTTCTCTTCCGGTAGTAACCAGATAGCTCGGAAAAACGGATAGGTTACAGCCTGAGTTGCTTGCTTGCACCGAATCATTGAAAGGTCGCCAGTTTCATTTCCACAGTCACACAAAAGCTCAAAGTGCGAACATTGGATATCAACCATCAATAAATTGTTCACTTGTTTAAAGGCAACTTTTTCTAACCATTAAACTGAAATGTCCAATAACATCCTATCAACGGAATTTGCTTTATAATTTACAGTAAATAGATAGGGAATTACTCTAATTTATAATTATGCGTTAATATTCCTCTTCCTTCAGAAATTATAACGACCGGGTTGAACACAGGCGTTGAATCAATACCATAACAGTAACAAGGAGGCACTAGTCTAAGGTAATGGACCCGGTGATCCGAGTTCAAATCCTGTATGAAATTGTTTTTCTTCGCGCTAATGCATTTGAAAAAGGCATGAATCCATCTCTTCTCACTCCCTTACAGCTATTGACCATTAGTTGGGCAGACTGGGCCTCTTACGAGAAGGAATTTTTTAAATATAAAACTAGCAGTACTCAGCTGAAAAAATGACCTTGTTTCAAATCCTGCCCATGAATAAGCGGCTGTGTATATCTAATTATAACAGTTTGTTCTGGTTGTGTTTTATGGCATATCAACTCTTGTGGCTTATTTAATGCCAAATCCAGTCTTAGGCATACGGGTTAGAGTGTTCGCCAATGGCCTTGGAAACAGAGGTTCAATCCCAAGTCGAGTCATACCAAAGTCTCAAAAAATGGTACTTGATACTGCCTTGCTTAACAGTCAGCATTATAAGGTACGAATCAAGGGTAAAGTGGATAATCAAAGGAATGGGGTAACGCCCTTCCCTATACCTCGGTGCAGTAGCAATTGAAAAGTAAGCCTTCGGGTTCGCCCTCGACTACGGTCGCCAACGTTACTTATATATATATATATATATATATATATATATATTGCTTTTTAATACTAATGATCCTATTTCATATTTATGAATTGTTTGCACGCAGTTTAGATTATTCCAAATTTAAAAAAAAAGCTAGACGGAAATGGTACAAGAATGTTTCGAGCTATATTGAACAAATCCTGGAAGCAACATCCCACAAAAAAGCAGCTGCACGGCTATCTACCCCCAATCTCTAAAACCATCCAAATTAGACGAACAAGACACGCGGGACGCGAATGGAGAAGCAAGGACGAACTCATAAGCGATGTTCTCCTATGGACCTCTTCACACGGACATGCAAGAGTTGGCCGACCAACAAGAACTTATCTATACCATCTCTGTACGGACACAGGATGTAGTCTAAAATACCAGCCGGAAGTGATGGATGATAGGGACGAATGGCGAAAGAGAGAGAGTAAGGAAAATCTGTGTAAGCAGCACAACATGATGTTAATGATGATGATGCATCCCTTACAGAGGGATAAGACAATTCCAAAAAAATGAGTGTCATTGGTGTGACACTAAAATGTATCTGATGGTTAAACTCCTTTTCTGGAGGTCTGAAGAATGTGAACTCATGTCTCGTTTGCCATGACTCTCAGGCCCTCTCTAAATCAGGGTGATAGTGGTAATTTACTAAGCTTTTTGCTTAGATGTGGCACAAAGCCATATGAATGGGGCACCCAATGAGACTCGAATTCACTCGTGTAGGTTTGCTAGTCTAGCTTGCTAACCATTACGCTACCAACTGAGGGTGATAGTGCGTGGTTAGGGTCATAGCTATGTGTCAAATAGATCTACTTAAACAATGATTCGTATTCAATAGGACCGTGCTCAAAGCCATCTTCGAGAGAGTAAATAATGAAATGACAAACACAAGGTCAAGTCATTGACATAAAGATTAAGAGGAAGAATAGGTTGGAGGAGAAATTTACGGAAGAAAATAAGAAATAGTTGAAATAAGAGGAAGAATTGGCAGTAGATGTGTTAATTAAACATATTTATTAGAAAGATCCTTCTTATATATATATATATAGTGAGTGTGTTTGTGTGTGTGTGTTTAAGGAGATTTTCTTATAGGTTTATTTTATGAAAAATGAAAGACAAGAATTTAGAATTTTTTTTATTAGCCTTTTAATAGTGTTATGTTCGAGATCGGGATGTCACAACTGTGGATAAAGGCTGTTTAGTAATTGTCCGAAATCTCTAATGTTGTAATCTAAACATATATACTTTTAACCTTCGTGGGTCATCGTCAAGGATAAGGGTAAGACCACACCATAGATCATTAGATCTTTTCAGTGATCAATGAAATGATAGAATGATAACGTTAACACCAACACCAACACCAACGGATTGCGTATTCGAACATGACGTCATCTGCACACGACGAAAATTCTCAGGCAGAGAAAAAAAAAGAATGCATTACGTCTTCATTTAAATTTTGAATTCTAAATTAAAAGAAAAAAAGATTCAGTCTCGATACTTTTTAATCTCACTTTGAATGTAGGGGACTAACTTGCAGGGGTGTGACGTTGAAGTTAGGGAGTTCGAAATCAAGTCACGCTATTACGCTCACTTTTAGACTAATACTTTTGGGAAAGGCATGAAACTCCTTATCCCCGCAGCTATGGATTAAATAGTACCACTACTGTAATTCTACAAGGATAGCTTGGGTACAACTAAACCAAACTATATTATGCAACTCTAAATAATTTCGGAAAAGAAGAATATTTCCCAACAACAGTTCGCAAAAACACATTTACATTTGTATTAAAAACGTCCATAAAAACGGCCCCCTTAATTAGTCTTTCATAATGTCTTTAACGACCGGTCATAAAAACCTTTAGAGTGTAACAGGTGTCCATTTTAATGCAACGAATAGTATTCTTAATGACTTATAATCGTAGCTAAAATGGTTAAATTTTTCTGGCTTTTTTTTTCTATCTCGTGATATTCTATAGTTTCCGAATCGCCTTAAAGAATAAGCGATATTTTTTTATTTGATTTCGGAACAGCTCATTTCGAATTTAAATATCCACTTTGTTTAACTTCATGGCAAATCACTGATATCGTTAAATGTCGTCAGCTTAAATTAAACATAATCCTAAGTTGAGTCAAGACCACAACTCCCGCTCGCATACACACATACATTCACAAGCGTCATAATAATAATAATAATAATGATAATAATAATTTGCAAAATTGTCGACTTTGCTGTTCCGGTGGACCACATAATAAATCTGAAGGAATGTGAAAAGAAAGATAAGTACCTCAACCTTGTTAGAGAATTGAAAAAGCTGAGGAACATGAAAGTGACGATTGTACCAATTGTGATTGGTGCTTTTAGCACAATAACTAAAGGATTATTAAAAGGCCTGGAGGACTTGGAAGTTGGCAGACGGGTAGAGTCTATCCAAATGACAGCATTGCTTAGAACGGCCAGAATCCTGAGACGAGTTCTGGAGACTTGAGGAGACTTGCTGTCACTCAAACTCCAGTGAAAAACCATCAGCTAACACTGATGTGAAAAACTCTAAAGGAGTAAATAGATAATAATAATAATAATAATAATAGAATGACAAGTGAAAACTAAAAAGTACTCAATACTTTATAAGTCGACCAATATACAATTGATATTAAATATAAAAACTTTCAGAGTTTCATGAATCTCAATACCCAGATAAGCAGTAAAATTTTACATATACGCACCTTCCTAGATCCAAATAAACTATCAGAAATGATATACAAATAAATCTATTAAACAAAATAATAATAAGCCGTCTGAAAGATAACAACTCAAAATACAATAATAATAATAATACAAAAAAAAGATATCAAGAGTAGGTTATGTGGTACAAGGACGAAATGATTAATCACACAATGAGGGAATGTAAGCAAACTATCGCAAAAAGATTATTGGACTAGACATAACTGGGTGGGAAAAGTGATCGACAGGAAATTGTGCAAGAAATTGAAATTTAACCATACTACCAAATGGTACACGCACACACTAGAATTCGTCCCATAAAATTCTCTGAGATTTTGTGATACACATGGATCAACCAATCCCGGCCAGGAGACCAGACCGAGCGTTAATTAACAAAAACAGCAAACCACCGAGTGAAAATAAATGAAAGCAAATAGAGAGAAAAGTACTTAGACCTTGCTGGAGAACTAACGAAGCTGTGGAACATGGGGGTGATGGTAATAGCAGTTGTAATTCGCGCGCTTGGAACGGTCCCAAAACGTTTAGAAAGGAGACTAGAAAAGTTGGAAATCAGAGGACGAAATAAGACTACCCAAACTACAGCATGGCTGAAATCGGCTAGAATTCTGAGAAGTGAAATACCATCAGCTAATGTTTATAGGAAAAACTCTCAAGCAGTAATACATAATAAAAACACTAGAAAATAATAATGTTTAATAAAGTAAATAAATTAACAAAACACAATAAGTTCATGTAATATAACCGCGTGAATAATACTGCATTATAAACTAGTCCGCTCTTACACCAGTTTGTCTTACAAACATGATCACCCTTCCCATCATGCAACACAGCTATAGGTAAAGAGATACCTCTGATCATCTCAGTGACACGAAACAGTCAACAAGGACTTTTAACTATGCCTACGCTATCCTGACATCACTTTCTCTCTCTCTCTCTATATATATATATATATATACACCTTAGTCAATGGTACGAGAGAGCGGGTTCAAGCCCAGGTCGAGTAATACCAAAGACTAAAAAAAAATGGTGCACGATATCTGCTTGCTTAACACTCAGCGTTATCTTATTTACCTACCCCTCCGCTCGGACAGGATATGACACAAGGTCAATTTTTAAGCGGAGTTTAACAGGTTTGAATTCAGAGTTTTCCTTTTCCTAGGCTAGTTGCCTCACCAAGGCCGAAGAACCTAGTCTGCCCTACTATTTACCCATAGCTGGTGGGATAATAATTAGATTCATACTTATTTTTCCAATCGTATTAGTGTTATGTGAAATGCAATGAGTCTCGTCCAGGATTTGATGTGGTGTCGCCGTGTCCATTTCCTACGACGATAACCATTACACCACGGGCACCTCCTAACAACTTCAGCGTTATAAGGTACGTATCAAGGGTTAGTAGAACAACTAGGGAAAGTTGTAGAAGCTATTGAAAAGGGAGCCTTCGATTTAACCTCAACTACGGTCAGCCAACATATACGTATACAAATATTGAAATAAATAAGTCTACTAAGGAACATCAATGTTGTATTTAAGGGTTTTATTATCATCTCATCTTGACGTGTTTCAGAGATCGTGCTCTTTTTCAAAAGACTTATAAATTGTTGGGTTTTTTTTTAATTCAAATTTATACATTTATCTAGTGTATTCATTTATAAATTTTTCTTAGACGGTAGATACGTTCTGTGTCTGTGTTTTCGTATGAACCCATTGGTATATATACAAGTATATCCGGTTGTCTTTTTTTATTTTTTATTTTTTTTCCTTTTTTCTTTTTTGCTCAAAATGAAAGAAAGAGAAAAGAAAAAAATGACAACCGAATGTACATACATGTATACAAGATAGATATATGTACTCAGGCACATGAGGTTTACAGGTTAAGATAGATAAATAAATAAAGAAATTTTAATTTAAAAGAACCACACCCCCATAAAAACAAATACTTTTCTAGTCTCTTGAAAAGGAGCAGGTCGTCAGAAACACGTGTCGAGATGAGATAATTATAAAACCCTAAAATACCACATTGTCATTCTTTTGCAGACCTATTTATTGTAAAATATTTACTTTTTTTTTCTAATTGTACTTACGAAAACATCTTATACATATATATATATATATATATATATATATATATATATATATATATATATATATATATATACGCATGTGCTATGCGTAAGTGATTGTTGTGTGTTTGTTGTTTGTATATGTGTGTACAATCTGACATTCTCACTTAGTGAGGAAAAAAGCCTCGTGGTATCGTAAAGCTCTATTATGATAATGATGTTTCAGCTCTTAAATCCAGCATGTAATGAAGATTTTGCTGACAACACGGTTTTTGTTTTCGTAGGAACCTGTGCATTATATATATATATATATATATATATATATATATATATATATATATATATATCCGTCTGAAATTTCCTATCTGTTCTACCATAGTAACATTTTTTCATTTTTATCTTTATATATATATATATATATATATATATATATATATATATATATATCCTCATCACAAACAGGTTTTCTAAGAATGATTTTATATATTGAATAATTTGTAAACGTTTACACATTTCCGTTTTCAGACCTTCATCAGGGCGTGTGTGTTAAAGAAGGTATAAAAACCGAAATGTTTAACGTTGGCAAATGTTTCAGTAAATAAACTCATCTTCTGAAATAACTTTTTTTACTGTCGGATTTATTTCCATATTTATCTCTCATATATATATATATATATATATATATATATATGTAGATATAGATATCATCACAAGCAGTTTCCTCACATTGTTTCGTTTACAACATGACAATTACGTGAAAATTAATTTCTAATGTATTTCTGCAAATACGTTTTTTTTCAGAATATACATATATATATATATATATATATATATATAACAAAAATCTTTGTTCAGAAGCGAAAATGTAATTTATTTGCTGGACTGCGCACGTTGCCAAAACAATTCAAGACCATTTTACTTTAAACCAAATAAGTGGAGAGACTGAACCAAATCCGTGGATTACTACAAACGAATACTTATAGAACAACATTTCCGCTCAAATGATCACGATTTTAACTGAGATGCAAAATTCACTATCATAAAAAGAATCGAAAAAAATAAACTACAGCCAATATCACAGTGATAATATAGATAGACGATGACAAACGAATAAAAAAAGTTCCGTACAACTAACCCCAAATGCCTTTTTGAAATAGTGTGACACTATATATGGGCTTAGCTCTATGCTAGAGCATATGTATGTGTGCTTATTTGTTTGGTTTGGTTTTATGGCATATCAACCTTTGTAGGTTATTTAATAGCAAATCCATTTATATATAAAGGAATAGGTCTATTTGAAACAATTCAGTTTAGCATGAGTATACAGTTTATTTCTATTTGATCCACAGATCAAGTGCAACCTCTCCGCGCGAGAATAAACCTGGGAGTGAGGGCAATGAAGGGATACTCCGCAATCCCTTAAGCTCCAGCATTACTGGAACCCCATCATCAGATTGTTTAGTGTCATATCAGAACACTCGTTGTGGGTTCTTACCCTTCTGCAGAGGTGCAGTCGGTGTATTCTAAAGCCCCAGTCTACGGGACAAGTGTGTGCGTGCGAGTTTGCGTGAGTATGATTGTGGGTTAGCCATGGGTATGCATAGGCATATGTATGCCTATGTGTGTCCATATAGGAGCCAAGGCATATTTCAGTGGGAATTACTGATTCTTCCCTGCAAGTTCAGAACGCATAAAAATAGTTCGACGACTTCATCATCATCATCATTTCGTGTCACTAGCACGGATATCCCTGACCCTCTCTCGCCACTTCTCCCTATCATTCATCGCTTTTGGCAGGTCTTCAGGGCTACATCCCGTATCCTCACATAGCTGTTGTATGTAAGTTCGGGCTGGTCGTCCTGCTTTTGCTTGGCCAAATGCGGGGGTCCATAGGAGTACATCACTGATGAGTTCGTCTTTGCTTCTCCAGCAGTGTCCTGCATGTCTGGTTCGTCTAACTTGGATAGTTTTCGTGATGGGAGGTAGGTGACCGTATAGTTGGTGTCTTGTGGGGTGTTGCCGCCAGGACTTATTCAATATTGCTCTCAGCATTCTTGTGTAATTGCCGTCTAGCTTCTTCTTCGGTCGCCTAGTTAGCGTCCAAGTAGTGCATCCATGTAGCAGTATCGATACGACCGCTGCTTGAGTTTCTTCCAGGCAGCGGTCGTATATCGTCGTATATCGACGACTTAAACATTTTTATTATCATACTTTTTAGCGTCTCCTGGAGTCTCGCTGTTTGTCTTTTGGGTAACCAGGGGTTACCAGAAATAGGATGATTCACCATTCCATATATATAGAAATTCACCCAGAGGGCACTGGGAAAAAGAGAATCAGTCGTTTACAAAAAGTCGAGGCGAGACAAAAATAGTACAAGGAGAAGAAGTAGGTCCGCTACTTGACGCAGAGGGCCTGACAAAGGAAAAAGAGTCAGAGATACAAAAAGCTGAAGATCCCGCAGTAATTATTATTATTCTTATTGCCAACTCCTTAACCAATATTAACCTTATTTATTGAATATCATGGGTATATATATATATATATATATATATATATATATATATAAGTTAAAGGAACTACATAGTTAAAAGTAAGGAAGCCACGAATCGTCAATTTGTGTCCCACGAACTTCTTCCACTAAACCTTTATTTAACCTTTTTTTCGTCTTGCTCTTTCATGGTGGGACCGTCTGGGACTCGTGCATTTTAACTCAACTTGCTGTGAAAGCTAGAATAACAAGTAATTAGACGATTATTCGGCCGAAGATTGTCTTTCTGTGAGTCGTATTTTCCCACAATAAGAGGGACAGATTTATGGTTTGGTGTGGTTTAATGGCATATCAACCTTTGTAGGTTATTTAATGCCAAAGCTATTCTCCTTGAAGAACAACAGTGGTACTATTTAACCCATAGCATAAGGGGGTTCATACCTTTCCCAAGGGTATTTGCCTGAACGTAATAGCGCGACTGGAGTACGAACTCGCTTACTACGATTCCGCAGTCCATCGCTTTAACCATTACACCACGAGGACATCCCCCTGGGACAGATTTATGTTAACAAATAAATACCTCATTAAACAAATGCCTAAGTCACGGTTTATTTAAAACACACCCTACCCATTCTTAACGTATATCTTTCACATGGAATGCTCAGTCCCAGGTTTCTATGATAGCGGAGAGAATATGATTATAATTTTTTCTTCGTAATTTTAAAGATATATACGAGTTTGTTTTTTAAAAAAAGCAAAATATTTTTTTAATTCTTTTGAGGGTTTTTTTTATTAGTGAAAATTATCCATTGTTTGTAATTGGCTTATAGCAAAAATTATTCTAATATCGCAGAAATATTTGTTTTGAGACAACTCAAAATGGCGGCAAATCAAACAGAGGCCTGTCATCGAATTTTTGGTGGCTAAGAAGTGCAAACCATGTAAAGTTTACAGAAGAATGTGTGATGTGTACAAAGAAGAATGTTTTAGTAAAAAAAAAAACCTTCACAAATCAGTTAAACATGGATTTTCCAATACGAAAAGACAATCCATGGAGTTAGAATATACTGATTCTCCAGCGGTCAGTAAAGAAGGTCATGCTGACTGTTGCTGTGGACATGAAAATACCCATAATTTTTGATTTTCTTCAAAAAAGGTGTAATCATAAAATGCTTCTAATTGCCAACTCCTTAAGCAATATTCACCTTATTTATTGAATATCATGCGTAGATATATATATATATATGGAGAGAGAGAGAGAGAGAGACAGACAGAGACAGAGACAGACAGATAGACAGAGAAAGAGAGAAAGAGAGACAGAGAAAGAAAGGCATTCGAGGAAATGTACAGAGAGAACCGATTTCAAACCTTGGACGAGGCTGTTTCGTTTCATATAGCGCTAATATCCTTGAGAAAATGTTTGCATCCAATTATTTCCCCTCCAGATTTGCGTAAATAGTAGGGCAAACTGGGTTTTCAAACTTGGTATGGAAACCAGTCTAGGAGAAGGTAAACTCTGAATTCAAATCTGATAAACTCCGTTTAAAATTGACCTTGTGTCGCATCTTGCACGTCGTGCGGAAGGGTTAGGTCAATATGTACATATATAGTTTTTGAATACTCATTTTCCTCTTTCAAAAAGAATGTTTCTGTCGGCAGATTTCATAAAATTGCCGTTTTTCGAAAGAGAAAGTGCAGCAAATATTTCCAAGGGTTAGATAGATGTTTAAGTACAGAACCTGATGTAAACATTAAGGGGAGTGATGATCTCTTGCAATATAACAATGCAAAGTTTCAGCTTAATGATTCGACAACTATCACAGCGCATAGCTGATCATCTCATCCACGCTGGTGTCCTGACCAGTAACTCTCAAACTTTCAGCTATTGGGGCCCAAAAAAGAGGGTTTCAATGGTTCTCCAATAATGATGAAATTAAAGAGGCAACTCGCACAAGATTCCAAAAGCAGTTAAGAAGCATCTCAGAGTCGAGGATACCGAGCCTAATTCAAAGTTTAAATACCAATATTGAGAAGAAATGATTGACTGATTGGATTTAACGGCACATCAATCTGTCGAGGATTATTCTATCAAGAAAGCACTTGCATTGTACGTTCATATTTACATTTTGGTGTTGTTGTTTTTTTTCAAGAGGATTATATCTACTCGTTGTCCTATCGAATACAGATCATTTTTAAACAAATATTTTCGACAGTTACTACTACTCCAAGTCAGAGTGGACCTGGGAGTAATGTCGATGAAGGGTTCATTATATCCCAGAGATCTCTAAAGCTGGAGCCTCATCATCAGATTTAGTTTAGTATCGTACTCATATCTCATTTATTTGGGGGTGCGGTGGAAGCGTCTTACTCTTCGACAAGAGATACAGTCCTCGTATTCTACAGCCCTGCCGATAGGGTGAATTGAGGAGAAAGAAGAGCATTTTGAGAATACTATCTGGTATCCTGACTCTTTGGGAGCTATTCAGGCTCTCATTTTTTTTTGTGTGTTGTCTTTTTATTAAAGAAGAGCATATATTACTTTTTGACCGACCTTCGTATATATATATATATATATATGTGTGTGTGTGTGTGTGTGTGTGTGTGTTGTGATGACTCACACAACGCAGTTTTAGAGCAACTTACCCATATTTCTCCACCTCTACTTCCCCTCCCCACATCATCGATCCATATAACCCGTCTGCCCTCCCCCACACAAACAACTAGATACTGACCAACTCAACAAGTTACCCACTACGCTGCAAATCGAATCAAATTTCACTCTTTTGCAATATGTGCAACGATTTTTCTCTAAGCCTTCGCAACGTTTCGCAGCGCACGCCAAAGCAGAGTGAAGTCGCTGGTGCGCGTTCTTGTGGTTTTCAAACGAAAGTTGGATGTGAGTAGGAATCAGCTTGTAAAATCCCTTTACTGGAGTTAAAGAATTTCATATCCATTTATGTTTGACCAGTTTTGCTAGATTCAGTGGATCCCAAACTTTTTCAGTCTGTTGCTTTTTTGGCTAACTCAACCAAATCCCCAGGGCGACCAATAAATATATGGTGGTA
Organism: Sepioteuthis lessoniana; assembly: GCA_963585895.1. Classification (NCBI taxonomy): domain Eukaryota; kingdom Metazoa; phylum Mollusca; class Cephalopoda; order Myopsida; family Loliginidae; genus Sepioteuthis; species Sepioteuthis lessoniana. The sequence continues at coordinate 114,883 of CAUZXS010006377.1, forward strand.
TTTGATCGACTGTGTTTAGTTTTAAGTCCTTTAAGGAGTTATTAATGACGTAACGATCGTTGTCGTTGTGTATGGAATCGGCGACACGAGTCCAAATCAGTAAGACGCCCCTGTTTCTTGGTATTTAATCAACTCCAAATTCAAAACAGTGAAATATTTAGCACTATGTCCATTAAAGAGTAACTAGTGACGTAATGTGAGTTTTTATAAGAAACGGTTGCCGTGATTCAAGTTCGAATCTTGGACAAGGCTGTATGCACTCCAAGAAAGGCATGACTCAATCTGTTTTTCATCCAGCTATGGGTAAATAGTAGGCCAGACTAAACATAGTTAGGTGACCGGTCTAAAAAAAGATAAACTCTAAATTTAAACCAGTTGTACACCGCTTAAAAACTTACCTTGTGCTACATCCTATCCACTACGAAGGAAGAGGTGCTGAGTTAATACATAGTTCGACATCACGCCTACTAAGATTCTTGAACTTTACAAGTAAGAAAATGCAATGATCACCTGTCTCACAGCATCTACAGTCTTGATCTAGCTGGCATATGACACGTTTTCTGTTCAAACTGTTACCCAGATACAAAGCTCCAATCTTATAATTTTAAATTCGGTCTCCAACATAAAAGACTAAGCTGGGGCACCTCTGGTGGTGTAACGGTTAGCAAGCTAGACTAGCAGACCTACACGAGTGAGTTCGAGTCTCATTGGGCGCCCCATTCATTCGGCCTTGAGCCACATCAAAGCAAAACGCTTTGTAAATTACATAAAAGACTAAGCTGATTTAATTTCTTACTAGATGACCCGTGAAACTATAAGGATCCCGTTTTAACAGTGGTACATGATAACACTGATCTTGCAATTTAGAAGGAAAGAAAGTATTTCAATTATATATATATATATATATACACACGTGAATGTGTGTGTTCTCTCGTTCATATAAGTGTCAGGTATACATCTGTCTTAACAAGTGACTTTATACTACATTATAATTACAATTGATTTCACACTACATGAAACTTGAAGTGACTTCTAGCGTTCATAATTTGATATATTTCTGGGTTTTATCCTTGCTCTGCTGTAGTCGAGCAGTTTTTCTTGTAAACTTTTCTCTTTGATCTGTTTTATATTAGTCCTTGCAAGTTTTTCTCACCAGCATTAGCTGATGGTAATTTACTGGAGTCTGAGAGACATCAAGTCACCTTAAGTCTCCACGAATCTTCTCAGTATTCTGGCCGACCTCAGCAATGCTGTAGTTTGTATGGTCTCGACTCGTCCTCCAATTTCTAACACCTCCCGCCCCTTCACCAAGCTTTTGGAGATCGTTCCAAGCGCACCAATTACAATTGATATCACCGTCAACTTCTTCAGCCTTGGTGAGGCAACTAGTCTAGGAGAAGGAAAACTCTGAATTCAAACCTGTTAAACTCTGCTTAAAAATTGACCTTGTGTCATATCCTGCCCGAGCGGAGGGTTTGGTAAATAGGATCACCGCCAACTTCATGTTCCTTAGTCTTTTTAGTTATCTGGTAAGGTCGAAGTACTTGTCTCTTTTTTTGGGGCGGGGGCCCTTTTTTGTCACTCTGTAGACTGCCGAGACGGCAAAGTTTACAATTCGGTAGGTATTCTTTTTTTCTTAACTATCGTTAGGTCTGGTCTTCTGGCCGGGATTAGGTGATCTGTTTGTATCTCAAAATCACAGAGAATTTTGTGCGTCTCATTCTCTAGGACAGATTCTGGTTTGTGCATATATCATTAGGTTGTATGATCAAAATTCAATTTCTGGCCCCAAAATTCTCACAATGTTTGTGAATATATATGTAACCGTAAACCAGTAAAAATTGTATATTATCCCGAGATTTGTACAACTGCAAATGCTTCTATTTGATTGAGAAATTTTCTGATCAATTCGCCAATAGGTGGTAATTTTGTGGGGTTAGAGTTTGCGCGGAACGTCATCTTTTAATAACCAGAATTCTTGATATAACACAGGGACCTATGAAATGCTGATTAGAATACTTGAACCCTTCCTAAAGAGAAGAATCCATTTAATCAAGGACCAAAGCTATGACATGAACGCATTATACTAGAAATTTTGCCGTTAAAAATATAAGCCCCAGGACACTCAATCATATCATCATCATCATCATCATATCGCGCTGGTAGCACGGATATCCCTGACCCTCTCTCGCCACTCCTCCCTATCGTTCATCGCCATAGGTAGGTCTTCAGGACAACATCCTGTATCCTCACATAGCTGCTGAATGTACGTTCGAGCTGGTCGTCCTGCTTTTGCGCGGCCATGTGTGGGGATCCATAAGAGTACATCTCTTATGAGTTCATCTCTGCTTCTCCAGCAGTGTCCTGCATGTCTGGTTCGTCTAACTTGAATAGTTTTCGTGATAGGGGGCAGGTGGCCGTACAGTTGGTGTCTTGTGGGGTGTTGCTGCCAGGACTTGTTCAGGATTGCACGCAGCATTCTTGTGTAATTGCCGTCTAGCTTCTTCTCCAGCCGTTTTGTTAGCGTCCATGTAGTGCATCCATATAGCAGTATCGATGTGACCGCTGCCTGGAAGAAACTGCGTTTCATTTTATCGGTTAGGTCTGATTTCCATATAATCGATAGCCTATTGATAGCTGTCCATGCTTTCGTTAACCTCGTTTCGATGTCCTTTTCGGTTGATTCGACGCTGCTTCCTAGGTACGTGTCTGCATAGTTTGGAACGAGCAGCAGCAAGCATAGGCCTCTATGTTAATGCACACAAAACGGAATATATGTGCTATAACCAAACGGGGGACATCTCCACTCTAGAAGGAACCTCAATCATATACTAGCCGAAATAACAGCTAGAAATAGACTTAGAAAATTAATCAAAAGTACGAGGTAAAAGAATTTCTATCTTGAATTAGAATTAACAGTGAAATGAGATTTCCTTTGGTTCAGATAAGTGGATTGAAATCCTCAGAGCCGTATTCTTAAACAATCTTTGAAAAAATTTGTATTCCTACAATTGTTTAAAACACCTTTGTGACATTGTTTCGTCCCACTACAAGACGATCACAGGACAACACAACAACAGTAAACAAACGTCTTTTTTATATAAATTTAGAAATGAAATATTTTTGTTATTTGCTCATTTCATCATTTTGGAGTCTTTTGTGTCTTCATTATTATATTCACAACATTTCGGCGAGTGAGTCCTTAGGCTTTTTCAGATGTTTCATGTTGAACTTCGGAACCTGCACGGAACCTTGAAGTGAACCCTTTATTTAATCCACAAGTATTCCTTATTATAGCTTAATATTAAATGATAAAAATTAACAAGCTTCAAACTCAGAAATTTAGGTTTATATTATTCCTTTTAAGTTGGTTGGTTGGTTTCATGGGAAGTCGATCCAAATTCAGTTATTTTATTCTGAAACCATTTTAAAACTTATAGTTTCCAAAGATACGGGGGAGGGTGGCTTCGTGGTGTAATGGTTAAAGTGATAGACTGCGAAATCGTAGTAAGCGAGTTCGAACTCCAGTCGCGCTATTACGTTTACTTTAGGACAAATACCCTTGGGAAAGTTATGAACCCTCCAGCTATGGGTTAAATAGTACCACTACTGTTCTTCTAAAAAATGATGGCTTTGGCATTAAATAACCCACAAAGGTTGTTATGCTATTAAAAACAAAGAAAAAGCAAAAGCTTTATTCCTTCAAATAATATTTCTAATTATTTGTTTGGTTGGTTGGTTTTTATGGCATATAAATCCTTGTAGGTTATTAAATGCCAAATCCTCTTTATAGATATATATTGAATATAAATGATTTGTAAGCCTATTTTGTAGATAACATTTTTAAACAAGCCTTAGCTCAATCTTTTATTATAAAATTTTATTATAAATAATTTCAAGTATTGCTAACACGAATAGTTTTATTTTCTATTAATTATTTGTTTGAACACAGTTAAATGGTTTCAAGTATTCAATGTAACCTAAACAATTTAATTCAAAATTATGCTGTTATTTGCGCTCAGTTTAAATGGTCAAACAGTTTTATTTGACTCGTGGGTGGGACCCTATTAGGTGCTACGACTCCGGTCAGAGTGAATTAAGTAGCAATGGTAATGAGGGGTTACTCCAAATTTCCCAAAGCTCTAGGGAAGGAACTTCACCATCAGATGCAGTTTAGTGTCATATCAAGAACACTCTTTGGTGAAGGGTCTTACCCCTCAGCAGAAATGTAGTCGGTGTATTTAACAGCCATAACTAACGGGGCTATATTTCTAATTAAGAGTATAATGCTTCAGTGAATAATTTTCGCATTTTTTAAAAGATAATTTTGTTTTTAGTTTGTTATTTTTTAATTATCTGATTACGTTTCTTCTAACTTCTTTTATTTCTGTTATTTTTTTTTTTTTGGTAGAAAATACTTTCTTTTTTAAAAATTTAATTCATAAGATAACCGTTTAGGAGGCGTAATATTCAAACATTTAAAATAGTGCAATACATATTATTACACTTACGATGTCAGTATTCCTGAAAGTTAAGGTAATATAATATTTATGTTAGGGTGGCCTTGAGCGCCATCCATGCTGCTCTTCACGGAGCATTTAAAATTTTCCCTTCGCCTTTTGATGTTGGTTGTTAATAAGTACCATTACAACCGCAGATGGAACTCATTGAACTTCTTCAGTACTCAGAAGATTTGGAGTCCAAGTTTCCTGCTTGCCACATCTTTGATATGTGTAAGAACCATGTGCTTCCATCTGGAAAATTCTCCAACCTCATCACCCCAACTAAGTAAGTAGCGAACCTGTTTTGCTTGAAATATCGCTGTGAACGGTATTTCTTCGAAATGAAGCAGGCTACGATTACGCTGCGTTCGCAACTGTCAAATGATAATTTATCTAGGGTTGGATTGGGTGTTTTGTTTTACGGCATATCAACCTTTTTGGGGTCATTTTGATAAAAATTTCAAACAATTCAGTTTTGGGTGAGTACAGATTTTTATTTACATTCAGTAAAATGTCAAAACAGTTCTATTTCAATCAATTCACTTTAGCATAAGTACGCAGTTTCAATGACAAAACAGTTCTATTTCAAGCAATTCATTTTAGCATGAGTACAGTTTAGTTCTAATTGACCCATAGATAAGACCCTTTCAGGTGTTACCACTCCTGGCCAGAATGGACCTGGTAACGAGGGCAATGACTGGGTACTCTGCATTCCCCAAACCACCAGCATTACAGGAGCTTCACCATCATATTGTTAAGTGTCATATACACGACACTCGTTGGGGAAGTCTTACCCCACTGCAGAGAAGTATTCTACAGCCTGAGCCAACTGGGCAATTGTTGTATATTGACCTCCGACCCGGACCAGAGATTGCGTTGGCGAGCTTGGCTGATAATATGGGACAGGGTTAAAATCCCACAGTACAGTCAAAACCTGATGCACCAGAAGAGGGTGACCTCTGAACTGCATTACAGTTATTTCCGCTTGATGATGATCAAACATGCCAGTCCAAAGACGCCGGAAGTGGCATATTCCGGCCTGGCTAGCCATGAGAATAGATTGAGTGGGAGTAAAACAATAATATAACTCGGCACAAGAAATTTGAGTTAGTTGGAGATCAGATGAGTTAGAGACAAGATGCGGTAGAGAGAACAGCACCCAGCGGAGAGGGCCCCCAGGCCTCCGGTTGAGCAGTCCAGGAAAACGAGAACGACACACGGTTATGTCCGGAGGGGCTGGGGAGGTCAATATGTTGCAGTCTTTGTTCAGACTCCAACTCCCTCTGACACACAACCCTTTCAAAAAAGTGAGAGGTATATTTTCTTAAAGAAGTCTTTGCTCGTCTTTATTATTGCGTCAATAAGTATTCTGCATGTATATGTGTATAGTTGCATATTTATTATACACAATCATTTGTCTAATGAGCTCTTTCTGTTATCTTTTTTTTTTATTTAAGCCTGATCTCTTTTACTTTTTTTGGCGGGGCGGGGGATTACAAGCAACATTAGTTTGCATGACAGTTACCTTGTGAAGGAGGTGCACGTGGTGTAATGGTTATCGTCGTAGGAAATGGACACGGTGATACGAGTTCAAATTCTGGACGAGGCCGATTGCATTTCACATAGCACTAATACCCTTGGGAAAGGTATGAATCCAATTATTCTCCCTCCAGCTATGGGTAAATAGTAGGGCAGACTGGTTTCTTTAGCCTTCTAGTCTAGGAGAAGGAAAACTCTGAATTCAAACCTGTTAAACTCCGCTTAAAAATTGAGCTTGTGTCATATCCTGCCCGAAGGGAGGGGTTGGGTAAATATGGATATGGTTACATTGTGAATTTAACAGGGTTTTTTTTCCCGGGCCCTTCTGAATTAAGATGTGTCGCCCTCGGTGTGAAAAGCTGATCTACAAAACAAATTTCCAAAGCAGGTTTTCCTCTTTTTTTGTTTGTAATTTTAGATTTGTTTGCTTACTGCAAAACAAAACAAAAACTTAATAGATATTTTTTTTCTGTTTTAAATTTATTTTCTAATATAGGTTGTTGAAGTTTCCGTAAAAAATATGAGCATATTTTTTGTTTATACCTACACAAAAAGTGTTTGCCCCTTGAATAATAACGTACTAAAACGAGCACAGTATCAATCAGCTCAATATCCTAAAGTAAAATCATGAAGTGCAGCTCAAACAGAAGCCCAATGGGTTTACGTATCGTCTAGTTATTTGGTTAGTCTGACAGGTTAATAATTTAGAATCTTCATATAATCTTTTTTGATGATATGTTTTTTTTTGCTTGGGTTTGGTTTCTTTGTTTAATTGCATATCAATCTTTGTGGGTTATTTAATGCCAAAGTGATCCTCGGAGAAGAACAGTGATTGCATTATTTAACCGATAAATGAGGGTTTGGTTTGGTTTCTTTGTTTAATGGAATATCAACCTTTGTAGGTTATTTAATGCCAAAGCCATTCCCCTTGAAGAACAGTAGTGGTACTATTTAACCCATAGCTGGGAGGATGAGGGGGTTCATACCTTTCCCAAGGGTATTTGCCCGAAAGTGAACTTAATAACGTGACTGGAGTACGAACTCGCTTACTACGATACCGCAGTCCATCGCTTTAACCATTACACCACGAGGACACCCCCGATAGATGAGGGATTAGAGGGTTCATACCTTTTCAAAGGAAAGTAATTTCAAAATGGATGTAATAATGTGATTGGAGTTCGAACTCATTTACGACGATGTCGCAGTCCAGCACTTTAGCCACAACGCTACGGGGGACTCTACGATATGTTTTGTGTGTGTTACATTTCCTCTTTTTTTTTTTTATTATACGTTCAATATTTTTCAATTTTCGGCCTATGGATTTTTGTACAGTCTTGCTCGCACAAAGATGAATGGCGGTTATCAAACAAGAAACAAATATAACAAAAGAAAGAAAAAGAAAATAGAAAACTAGAAATAAAAAATATATAAAATTTATAATACGTGCAACATATATCAATAAGTAAACAGAAGAGAGAAAACTGGCATTAAGATGAAAAGGAGGGGAAAAAAGGAAAGAAAAGATAAGTAAACATTTACAAATTGGCAATAGAAAGAAAGAAAGAAAGATAGATAGATAGATAGATAGATAGATAGATAGATAGAAAGAAAGAAAGAAAGAAAGAAAGAAAGAAAGAAAGAAAGAAAGAAAGAAATGACGAAACAAATCAAAGAATGGAAAAAAAGAAATGGACAAATAAATTAAACAGACAAAAAACTACTGAAAGAAAGAAAGAAAGAAAGAAAGAAAGAAAGAAAGAAAGAAAGAATGAAATGACGATTTGAAATAAAGAAACAAATCAAAGAATGGAAAGAAAGAAATGGACAAATAAATTAAACAAACAAAAAACTACTGAAAGAAAGAAAGAAAGAAAGAAAGAAAGATACAAGAGTAGTCCAAACACTTAAACGCTATTGCTGGACCTCAGTGGAATTCAATATGATAATCATATCTTGTGCTTCTTTCTCTTTCAAGCAGAGGTGGGGGAAGAAGCTGGGTGCCGGCTTGGATGAGAGATGGTGATATAAAACTCACTAATGAAAGACGCATACAGGATCGTATGGATTTTTTCACTGCAGTATATCAATATTTTTTTTAAATATATATGTATATACAATTAAGTGAATAGCTATTTTTAACAAAACACTGACGGCAAGATGGAAGATCCTATTGTCACATTTAGGTGGACATTTCGGGAAAGTTTCTTGCTCTAATTAAGTATTTTGAAAATTTCAGGAGTTGACGTTCGAAAAGATGTGTTTTTTTTATTGTCTTAAAGATACAATATCGAAATGTGTTAAAATTACACGGTTATTGGCCTTGGTAAGTGCATGTATGTACGCGTGTGCTTAAATGTGAGTGTGTATGTGTGAGAATCAGTATTTTCGTGTCTGCAAGGCCTTTGTTTTGATGATCGCACAGCCGTGAAACTGATAGTCACCAAGCGCCTTTGACTCAATTCTAACTTAGATCTATAGATGTTCTATCAACGATATTGAGCATTCTTTATTTAGAAATATTGCGAACAGTATCATCATTGCTATTATCAAGGCGTGTCTCGGCAGTATGGATTCCTTTCTTTCTCTTTCTCTGTCTCTCTCTGTCTCTCTCTCTCTGTCTTTCTCTCTCTGTGTCTGTCTGTCTCTCTCTCTATGTGTCTGTCTGTCTGTCTGTCTGTCTGTCTGTCTCTCTCTCTCTCTCTCTCTCTGTGTCAGTGTATTTCAAGCAAGAAATTGGCGAGATTGAACATGAGATGACTTGGACATCGCTAAGAAAGCGAAACCTTAAGAGAGAAACTGAATCTCTCGAAATACCAACACAAATCAACGCCATAAGGACCAATTATAAAATCTAATTTTATGATACGTAAGAGAATAGCAAGAGTAGGTGATATGATGGTAGAGATGAAACTATTAATAACCGCAGGCAGCAAACTAGCACAAAAAAAAGCCCGAACGGAAAAAACTGCTCGAGACCCTACTCTGCAACACAATTTCATCAAAGAGGTAAACACTTGAGTATTCCACCTTTTAATATACTCTAGACCATTCATAAAATATACAAGGAATAAACTCAGACAAATAGACCAAAAAACAAAAAAAAAGGAAAAAGAAAAGAAAGTTGATTACTATGCACCGTAAATTACGCAAGAGATTAAAATTTAGTCATATAACCATATGGTATAAGCTGAAATCAGAGTCCACCAGAGGGAATGAGACGTATTGAATTCTCTGGGATTTTGAGATACGAACTGGTCACCTAATCTCGGCCAGAAGAAGTGTAAATTAACAAGAAAAGAAAAAGGAAGAGAAAAGATAGACAAATACTAGGACCTTACTAGAGAACTGAAAACAAACTATGGAACTTGAGGGTGACGGCGATAACAACTGTACTCGGTATACTTGGAACGGTCTCTCTAAACTCAGAAAGAAAAGGAGCTTGAAATCAGAGAAAGAATTGAGACCACTGAAACCATAGAATTATTTGTTTGTTTGTCTGTTTGTTTGTTTGTTTGTTTGTGTTTTATGGCATATCAACCTTTCTATGTTATCTAATGCCAAATCTATTTTTATACAAATAAACATTTCTATTTCAAACAATTCAGTTTAGTTAAACAGTTCTATTTCAAACAATTCAGTTTAGTATAAGTATAGTTTTTGTTTATACACAGTTAAATGTCAAAACAGTTCTATTTCAAACAATCGAGTTTAGCGTAAGTACAGTTTCAATGTCAAAAAGAGTTCCATTTCAAAAAATTCAGTTTAGCATTAGTACGCAGTTTAACCGTCTAAACAGTTCTATTTCAAGCAATTCAGTTTAGCCTAAATACGCAGTTTAAATATCAAAACAGTTCTATTTCAAGTAATTTAGTTTTGCATAAGTACGCAGTAACCCATAGAGAGGGACCTATCAGTTGCTACCACTCCGAGACAGAGAGGACATGGGAGCGATGGCAATCAGGGGGTACTCTGCATTTCCAAAATTTCCAGCATTGCTAGAAATTCACCGTCTGATCGTTTTGTGTCATAACCAGGACACTCATAGGTGGGGGATGTCTTACTCTTCTTTAGAGAAGCAGTCAGTGTATTTTACAGCCCCAGCCGACTGGACACCATAGCATTGTTAAAATGGGTTAGAATACCGAGAAGAGTCAAGGATACGTGAGAACACTCCACTGAAAAAAAAAAAAACCCAAGCTAACGCTGGTGTGAAAAATTCAAAATTTATATAATGATAATAATTGGGAATATTGGAAGAGGAGATCATCAAACAAGCAGAGATGAAAGAAAAAATGTTAAAAAAATATTACGTCAAAAGAACGAGATAAGTTCACTTGTGCACTCGGAACGGTTCCCAGGGAACCTGCTGGTATGGGCACAGTCCAATAAAGACAGACTTGAGGCCGTAAGGCCCCCCCCCGCCTCTCCGGCTTCGGCGGGGCCACCTTCGTCTGTATCATAGTCCAGCAGGGCTCTGGCCTTGGCTCGTGCCAGACTTTCCCCTCCCCTGAAACCCGACTATAATTGACCTTCGGATCATTGACCTTGTGTCAAGTCCTGTCTAGTGTGAAGCAATAACAAATATCGGTCTCAAGAAGCCTGGAGAAGTGACAGGAGGAATTGGAAATCCCTGGGAGAATCGAAACCAGCCAGACTACAGAATCGCTGAGATCGGCTAGAATACTGAGAAGAGTCTTGGAGATCTAAAAAGAGACTTGCTGTCACTCAGACTCAAGTGAAAGTCCACCAGCTAACGCAAAGAGTGAAATGATAATAATAATAATTGTGAAGTAATCCATGTTGTGAGGTAAACTTAGAAAGCCAAGCGTCGATGGTCAAGTGTTTTGACCTGCAACTCTTTTCAAGATCCCATCTTGCCTTCCCATAATCTTCTTGACCTTTCACTCGGAAATCTGCATTCACCGAAGCATGAAATCGCCTCGAACACTTTGGTAAAGAGTGCTGAAAAAACAAAAGACCGTCGCGAAAGACCAGGACAGTGTCGGTAAAATAGAGACAGAGATGGAAAGAGTGAGAGACATAGAAAGATTGAAAGAATGGTGAAGTGGACAGCCGGAAGGTAAGAATATTGATGAAAACTAAAAGTCCCAAAATTGCAATTAATTCGAAATGCGCTGATACGCAAGAAACATTGTAAGACTCGTTGGAGGTAAGGATCGCGGCTTAGTTGATAAAGGTGCTTGATCTTGTCGCGTTTCTTAGTTGTTGATCATAAGTCATGGCAGGATCGTGTCGTGGCAAAAACAAAAATAAATACAGAAGCCCGGAGTGTTATTTGTCTGAATTTTTGAAATTAGGCTTGACGTGCATTATTTTGAAAATGTTTTTTTCGGGCTGTTGAGTCATTTCTATGCCCATATAAACAAGGGACACCTGATGAAGGCCAAATGATACAAAGGCCGTGTTGTATAGTGGCTCGTACCACGTGACTTTCGGTATCGCGCAGGTATAAAAGACACCGTGTTTCTTAAGCAGGAGTGTTCTGCAAGATCTCGGTCTGTACTAAGACCAACTTCGGACGTAACACCCACAGCGTGAGACTTATAATATTTGCTGGACTGTACTACTTTAGTTAATAAATAATAAACTTTACACTAACTCTCACTGCGATTCTGTACACTCGCTCCCACTGCGATTCTGTACACTCTGTCTAAATCTGATCACGTGGTTCTCATCTAATGAACTCTTTATTTCACTGTGTACACCTTCCTTACCACGATATAACAGGCCGAAACGGTGTCGTTCAAGTGACAACAATAAATAGTGTTATATAACATATGACATGGATTTTTGGTTCGTTCCTAGAGACCCCTTGTGCTTTGGCAAGCTGTCACATTTTGATTAGTAAACAGGAAGATAACCGCGCGTCAGGGCACTCAGGTCGAACAGGTGTGTAACCGGAAGGAGACCACGTGATGAGAACCACGCTATCAGATTTAGACAGAATGTAGAGAATCGTAGCGGGAACGAGTGTAGAGAATCGCTGTGAGAGCGAGTGTAGAGAATCGCAGTGGGAGCGAGTGTAGAGAATCGCAGTGGGAGCAAGTGAAGAGAATCGCTGTGGGAGCGAGTGTAGAGAATCGCAGTAGGAGCGAGTGTAGAGAATCGCAGTGGGAGCGAGTGTAGAGAATCGCTGTGGGAGCGAGTGTAGAGAATCGCAGTGGGAGCGAGTGTAGAGAATCGCAGTAGGAGCGAGTGTAGAGAATCGTAGTGGGAGCAAGTGAAGAGAATCGCTGTGAGAGCGAGTGTAGAGAATCGCAGTGGGAGCAAGTGAAGAGAATCGCAGTGGGAGCGAGTGTAGAGAATCGCTGTGAGAGCGAGTGTAGAGAATCGCAGTGGGAGCGAGTGTAGAGAATCGCTGTGAGAGCGAGTGTAGAGAATCACAGTGGGAGCGAGTGTAGAGAATCACTGTGAGAGCGAGTGTAGAGAATCGCAGTGGGAGCAAGTGTAGAGAATCGCTGTGAGAGCGAGTGTAGAAAATCGCAGTGGGAGCAAGTGAAGAGAATCGCAGTGGGAGCGAGTGTAGAGAATCACTGTGAGAGCGAGTGTAGAGAATCGCAGTGGGAGCGAGTGTAGAGAATCGCTGTGAGAGCGAGTGTAGAGAATCGCAGTGGGAGCAAGTGTAGAGAATCGCTGTGAGAGCGAGTGTAGAGAATCGCAGTGGGAGCGAGTGTAGAGAATCGCTGTGAGAGCGAGTGTAGAGAATCGCAGTGAGAGCGAGTGTAGAGAATCGCAGTGGGAGCGAGTGTAGAGAATCGCTGTGAGAGCGAGTGTAGAGAATCGCAGTGGGAGCGAGTGTAGAGAATCGCTGTGAGAGCGAGTGTAGAGAATCGCAGTGGGAGGGAGTGTAGAGAATCGCAGTGGGAGTGAGTGTAGAGAATCGCAGTGGGAGTGAGTGTAGAGAATTGCTGTGAGAGTTAGTGTAAATACATGTCTGTGGGCTTGCGCACAATTTTATTGAGTTGGTACGCAATCATTTTTTCTAGATTATTCAATACAGATGCTATTTTTTCTTTTTCGTTTTTTTTTTTTATGTTTTTTTTTTTTATGAGGGTAATTTTTTAATGTAACCTCTGCGTAATTCACAACTTTCTACAAGTGTGTGGATTCAATGATGTAAAGTTTGTATTAACTGACGTCAAGACACTGAACGCGAAATTGGGCATGAAATTTACCTAAAAAGTCAACGTATAATGAGTCCAGTAATAAACCATTAATTCAATGTAATTTATTCAGTGCAGGAGGGCAGTCTTCGAGGCGTAATGGTTAAAGAGTTGGACTACATCTTCGAATGTAAGTGAGTTCGAACCCAAGCTGCTCTATCACGTTCACTTTCGGATTGATACCGTTGGGAAAAAGGTATATCCCTACATAATAAAAGGTATATCCCTACATAATAAAAGGTATATCCCTACATAATAAAGGTATATCCCTACATAATAAAAGGTATATCCCTACATATACCTAAAAGCAACGGATAAATAGTACCACTATTGTTCTTATTCAAAGAGGGCTATTATATCAAATAACCCACGAAGGTTGATAGGCCATTAAGATAATGAAAAGTAATCTCATACTATCAGCAACGGTATACTCAACGTTGTTTATTATCCCTCGTCGTTATAATAGAGACTATATTTGTATTTTTCATTTGAAAACCTGAATTAATCACTGAAGAGATGGACACTATAAATAACAATAGTTTATGCTATATAGGGTAGTTACGTTTGGATTTTTGGTGGTGGTGTTTTTTTTGTTTGTTTTTTCTGTCGACGGTAAGAGTATCAAACCTGAGTGGGTTGATAACAAATGATCTTTTTCTTTCTTTTCTTTCTCTCCTTATTCAATGCCCATTGTGTAATATATACGAACGAGAAAGCATAAACTAATGGAACAGTTATTTTTAAATAAAGAAAAGAAAAGGTAAAAAAAAAGATATCAGGTGCAAATTAAATCCGGAGTTTCGAAGAAATGAGTAACTATATCCAATGCTTATTATATATATATATATATATATATATATATATATATATATATATATATATATATATATATATATAATCTGCATTAGCTTGGTTTGGTTAGGTTTTATGGCATATCAATCATTGTAGGCTATTCAATGCCAAATTCTCTTTATGTATGTATATTAAATATATAGGATCTGGTTTGGTTTGGTTTTATGGCATATCAACTATTGTAGGTTATTTAATGCCAAATATATTTTTAAACATATAAATATTTTTATACATAAGGTCCTATCTAAGGGTCATATAGAACTGTTTGACATTTAAATTGTAGTTGTGCTAAACTGAATTGTTTAAAATAGAACTGTTTTTGACATTTAAACTTTGTACTTATGCTTAAAAGAACTGTTTGAAATAAAACTGTTTAGATTGATAGAAATGGATTCGGTATTAAATAGCCTACAATGGTTGATATGCCATAAAACCAAACCAAACCAAACACTCACGCACACACACACCCACACACACATATATATATATATCGTCGTTGGTATCTTAATTCTTCGGATTTTGATTGGTTGGTAAATACAAGATATCTGACTTTCAACAAAGGAATGACAAAGTAGATGTCGTCCCAGTCAATTTTGATCTCTTACAAACATTAAAACGAGCTTTTCCTTTCATTTCACACTTGAATGTTCACAACTTTGTAATGTAACGAATGCTTTCCTGGCCAGTTTATGACAATCTCTGAAGCTCAAATGACTTTTATTGGTGTTATCAAAACGTTTCCTTCCTTGAGAGCATTCCACACAAATTCGTCAAGATTTCATAGTTCCTCAGGTCTTTAGTGTAACAAAATTTTTCCGTGAGACTCACTTTAAACAGGAATGTATTTCGTCCGTTGATTATAGCTAGGAAAATAAAGAGTGCGTGTTGTTGATAAGACACAAATCTGTGTCCGTGACTATCAAGTGCTGAAGCTCTGAGAAATCTTTTTAATGGCATATCAACTCCTGATGGGTTTTTTAATGCCGACATTTGCTTTATTAGTAGAGACATCATTACTATCATATTTCTTGGTTTGGCTCGATTAGACTTAAACGTTTCATGGCATATCAACTCCTTTCGTGTTATTCAATGCCGTCATTTGCTTTATTAGTAAAGGTTTGATTATAATCATATTTCTTGGTTTGGTTCGGTTTGGCTTATATGTTTAACGGCTCCTTATAGTTTATTCAGGGCCAGAATAAAAATGTTTTGCATCTTATTTGTTATTAGTTCATTTACGGTAAAATAAAAATCAAGACGAACATAATCTCTCTCTCTCTATACATATATATATATATATATATATATATATATATATACATATGTGTGTGTGTGTGTGTATTCATTTGATTAAACTTCTAAAAGTAAAATCAAGAGATCCAATTTACCCAACCCCTCCGATCGGGCAGGATATGACACAAGGTCGATTGTTTAAGCGGAGTTTAACAGGTTTGAATTCAGAGTTTTCCTTCTCCTAGACTTCACCAAGGCTGAAGAACCCAGTCTGTCTTACTATTTACCCATAGCTGGAGGGAGAATAATTGGATTCATACCTTTCCCAAGGGTATTAGTGCTACGTGAAATGCAATCAGTCTCGTCCAGGATTTGAACTCGTGTCGCCATGTCCATTTCCTACGACGATAACCATTACACCATGGGCACAAGTAAAATTAAGAGATATCTTGTTATTACCATGTTGAAATAATTCATCACCATTGCATACTTATTCGTGTGCATTGCGTTCCTAGTGTAATTCGGTTGAGTTTTATGGCATATCAATCTTTGTAGGTTATTTAATTGGCATTAAATAACCTACAAAGATTGATATGCCATATCCACTTTATACATATATATATTAAGTATATATGATTTGTGAACATTTTATGGCATATCAATCTTTATAGGTTATTTAATTGGCATTAAATAACCTACAAAGATTGACATGCCATATCCACTTTATACATATATATATTAAGTATATATGATTTGTGAACATTTTGTTGATATTCCTATTCATTCATTTGCACGTAGTTAGATGGTTCCACGCATTGCAATGTAATATCAAAAATTCAATTTAGACACAACGTTTTTAAAAAGTTTCAAATATCGCTATTTAACGTTTATAATTCTATTCAACATTACTCATTTGTTTGTACACAATTAGATGGTTTCAGGTATTGTTATGTATCACTAACAATTCACTTAAACATCTGTCATTTATTTACACACAGTTAAATGTGCAAACAGTTCTATTTCTAATTATTCAATTTCGCATTAGTCAAAGTTAAATGGTTTCATGTATTGCTATATATCACTAACAATTCAATTAAACATCAGTCATAAGTCAACAAATTTAAAAGGTTTCAGGTATTGCTATGTATCACTAATAATTCAACTAAACATCAATCATTTGCTTACTCACAGTTTAAATGTCAAAGAGTTCTATTTGACCCATAGATAGGACCCTATGAATACAATCACTCCGGGTCAAAGTGGACCCGGGAGCAATGGTAATAAAGGGGTATTTTGCATTCCCCAAAGCTCCATTCCTACATAACACAAATAATTTGCACCCAATTATATGACTTCGTGTTACAAATATTTATAATCCTTAATAATCAATTATAGCTTCAAGTAATTATTCTAAATTCAAATAATTTGTACTCAATTCTATGCTATCGAGTATTCCTATCTTACGAAGCCCAGTCGGTTGGGGCTGTAGAATACACTGATTGCATCTCTACAGAAGATTAAGACCCTCCTCCCCAAAAAGTGTCCTGGATATGATACAAAGCCATCTGAGTGTGAGACTTCAGTTCTTGAGCCCAGGGAACTATGGAGTACCCCTTCATTACCAATACTCCCAGGTCCACTCAGACTCGAAGTAGTAGAACTTGTCAGAGTCCCATCTATGGTTCAAATAGAATTATTTAACCATTCGACTGTATGAACTAATATTAAATTGAATTGTTAATCTTAGATAGCAATACTTAAATCTATTTATCAAATAAAACTATAGCTGTTAGACAGCAATGATTGAAGCAACTTAACTGTGTGCGAACGAATGATTAATCTTAAATGGAATTATTAGGACTAGATAGTAATGCTTGATAACGTTTAAGGTTTGTAAAAATAAAATTATTGGTATGACATAGCAATACTTGAAACCACTTTACAGTGTGGAAACAAATGATTACAATTAAACAAAGTTATTAGCGTTAGCAATACTTGAAACCGTTTAACTGAGCAAATGATTGAATAGTATTGAATAGAATTATTAGTGTTAAATAGCAATACTTGAAACCACTTTACAGTGTGGAAACAAATGATTATAATTAGCGTTAGCAATACTTGGAATAGTTTAACTGATCAAATGATTGAATAGTATTGAATAGAATTATTAGTGTTAAATAGCAATACTTGAAAATACTTTACAGTGTGAAAACAAAAGATTACAGTTAAGCAAAGTTATTAGCGGTAGCAATACTTGGAACCGTTTAACTGAATGCAAACAAATTAGCTCAAAGTTAAAAAAATAAATAAAATAGCCCCAACTTTAAAAAAATAAAATGACCTACAAACTATTCACTAACTAATAATATATGTATAACCATTTACCTGTGTAAAAACAAATGACTGATGGTAAGTTAAATTGTCAGTTTTACATAACAATACTTAAAACCATTTACCAGTGTGCAAAAAAAAAACGAATCAAATTTTGGCATTAAATTTCCTATATGGAGTTTATATACTATTAAACAAATAAATCGAAATAAGACTGGATTAGTTTGACTCAGAGCAAGAAATAGAAGGCACTTAGTGAGAATCGAACTCACTAACAACTAACAGCTAGACTTGCTTGTTAACCAATACACCGCGCGATATGCCCGTTGTTGTGTTTATAGCACATTTATTTCTCGAGATGAAGCACTGGTGATATTACAGTAAATTCTGAAAAGATGATAGAAAATCCATCTTTTTAAGTTTTTAATTGAAATTTGATTAAATTCTATAATAATGATTGACAATACTACTTGTTAAAAGAAACAAAATATGTTGCTTTGAGTAATTGAAGGTTAACAGTATTATGCGTTTACATTAAAAGAGAAAGAGATGATGGATAGAAATTAAATTTTAGTCTTAATCAATTGAATAGCAATTCGAAATTGATTCAGCCTTTATCGATTGACACTGGGAATTTTTTTTTAAACATCTTTTGTACGCTTGGACCTCATAGAAGCTTCAATAGCAAGCATATAACTTTTTCCTTGTTTTTCTTTCTTTCTTTCTTTCTTTCTTTTTCGTATTTCATTTCATAATTTTTTCATCTTTCTTCTTTTCATTTTCCTTCTAATTCTTTGTCATTCTTTCTTTCTTTCTTTCTTTTTTCTTTTCATTCTTAGTTTTCATTTTCTTTTTTCTTTGTCTTCTTTTATCTTTTTTCCTTTTCTTTCTTTTTTCTTTCTTTCAATCTTCCTTTCTTTCTTTATTCTTCTTTCTCTTTCTTATTTTCTTCTTTCGCTTTCTTTGTCTTCTTTTTCATTTTCTTCTTCTTTTTCATCTTCTTTCTTTCTTTATCATTTTTTTTTCATTTTCTTTTTTATCCTCTATCTTTTTCTTACCTTCTGGTTTCTTTCTCGCTTTTTATTTCTCTCTTCCTACTTTCAACTCACCCATCTTTATGTCTGCTTCTTCTTTTTCCTTCTCTCATCTTCTTTCTTTCTTTCTTTTTATTCAACTTTTTCTTTTTTAGTTCTTTCTATTAATCTTACCACTCTTTTTTCTTCTTTCTTTATTTTCCCCTTTTCATCTGTGTTCTTACTTTCTTTTTCACTCCTTTCTTTCTAATAAAATAACTAGCGTCGTTTTTTTTTAGTTTTTACCCAAAAAGACTACGCCTTTTCCAAATTTCTTTTTAAATACCCTTCTTGTGTATCTTTATTTCTGTGTTTCACATTGACTTTTCCGTATTCATATTACAAGAGTCATTTCTAAACAGAACAATTCTATTTGAGCGATTAAATCATCTCTCACTGCCCCAGACGGAGTTAAAAGCTTCGTTTACATAAACAACTTTTGTGGACAGCTGTGACCTTAACATTTTATCATGGGCCAAAGATCAACATCTCAGTTGATCTAATTATTAACAACGACATATTTCACTTTCGGCATTTTAAATGTCACCATCGTGGAAAACAGATTATAATAATGAAATGCATTATTAGTGTCCGTTACATTCTAGTTTCACTTTCATTTTCACTTTCACTTTCACTTTTATTATGGTTTTCTTTTTTCCGTGTTCTGATTTTTGTTTGCTTTTTCAATGGATGACAATAAAAATGTCATTTTTATTGAAGTGCTTTTTTGTTTGGGATTGAATTCTAAACTGTCTTGTACAGGAAAAAGTAAGATACACAATTCTTTGTGGCTTGTATGGTTTGGTTTGGTTTGGTTTGGTTTGGTTTCTTTGTTTAATGGCTTATTTAATGCCAATACCATCGTTGGAAAAGAACAATAATGATACTATTTAACGTATAGTTGGGGGATAAGGGGCTTCATAACATCCCCAAGAGGATTAGTCAAAATTTGATTGTAACATGGTGACTGGAGTTCGAATTTTGACTCATAAAGGTAGAGATTTATTTACAAAAACACGCTTCATGTTTAAGTTAATAATAATAGGGATTAAGGTGTGGTATTTGTCCGTCTCTCTCAGCTGTGTTCTACTCTTAGAACAGGGCAAAAGAAGTAACTGAGTCTGATGCTGAGGATCCTTACACTGAAGCAGCTCTTCAGCTCATCGCTCCAAAGAATAAGAATAGCATCAGCTTAACAGAAATCACTGGGGACAGGCAATTTAGGGTCTTACCATTACATACTTGAATAGGTTTGGTTTGGTTTTATGGCATATCAAACATTGTTGGTTATTTAAGGCTAAATTCAGTTAATACATATATAACAAATATATGATTTGTTAACACATTTGGTAGATACATACAGTTCTATTTTTAACAATTAGATTTAGCATAAGTCAAAGTTAAATGGTCCCATGTATTGCTATGTATCACTAGCAATTCAATTAAACATTAGTCATTTGTTCACACACAGTTAAATGATCTAGCAGTTCTATTTGATTTAATTCAATTTAGCATAAATCATTTTTGGACACTGTTTAAATGTCAAACAAACGACTTCTGCCAAATAGAATTGCTTGAAAGAAAACTATTTGTTCATTCAACTGTGCTCAAAGAAATGACATGTTTAATAGAATTGTTAGTGATAGATAAAAATTCTTGGAACCATTTAACTTGATTGACTTATGTTAAATTGAATTGTAAGAAATAGATGCTGTGTATGTCATTATTCTTTGCTGCCGTTAGAAGTGATGCAGTTTCTCTTTTCACATGTCCCCTTCATAGCAGTGTCTGTGTCACCTCGTTGATTGATAGATTGGTTGATTTTGAGGAAATGTTAACCCTTCTAGGGTTATTTTATGCCCAAAACATCGGGTATTCCAATCGAACTCAAATAGTTTTTTTAAACAGATCAATTTGACCCATAAATAGGACTCTAACAGATACTACCAATCCCGGTCAGAGTGGACTTGGGAGTAATGGCAATAAAGATGTATACCACACATCCCTTCTCTACAGAACTGTAACCTCACTCTCAGAAGCAGTTTAGTATCATACTCAGAACACCCCTTTGAGATTTTTCCCACACTAGTGTTAGCTGATGTTTTTTTAACCGGAGTTTGAGTTACAACAAGTCTCCTTAAGTCTTCAGGACTCTTCTCAGTATTCTGTCCGATCCCACTAATGCTGTCGTTTGAATGGTATCTACTTGTCCTCTTATTTACAAGTCTTCCAGTTCCTATACCAATCCTTTGTTCTAAGTGCACCAATGAAAATTGGTATCACCGTCAACTTCATGTGCCATATTTTTCTAGTTCATCAGCAAGGTCTTGGTACTTATCTTTCTTTTCATTTTCTGTTATTTTTACTCTGTGCCTAGCCGGTACGGCAAAGTCCACTATTTGACAGGTGCTTTTTTCTTTCTTTTTTTTTTATTTGTTGACTTACATTAAGTCTGGTCTTCTGGCCGAGATTAGGGGATCTGTTTGTATCTCAAAATCCCAGACAACATTGTGCGTCTCATTCTCCAGGACAGATTCCGGCTTGTGCATATACCACTAGTTCGTATGCTCAATTTTTTTCCTTATTTTTTTTTTTTGCTTAACACTCAGCAATATAAGGTACTATCAAGGGTAAAGTGGAGCAATCCAGGGAAAGGAGTAGCGCCCTCTCCAACACCTCAGTGTAGAAGCTATTGAAAAGGGAGCCTTCAGGTCGCCCTCGACTACGGTCGCCAACTTTACTAAATTATTAGAAGAGATTCAGTTTCTTGTTTAAGGTTTCCCTTTCGTAGCCATCTCTAACTCTTCTCGCGTGAGATTTCGCTTGTTTGTATTATTATTATTATCATTATTATTTACTCATAGAATGCACATGCACACCATTATATACATCGTCTGAAAGACAGAAAAGTAAGGAATAATGACGCACACGCGATTGCGTACGCACACCTGTGATCAAGCCATCTGGTAGTCGAAGAACACACATACTTAGCCGTTAGGATAAAAAAGAAGTCCTCGTTGTGCTCGATGGAGAGTCACTAAAACTTTGCACACGACCCGCGATCGAACAAAGAAAAATACGAACAAGATGGTGGCTGATAAACGGTAGACAATATCCGAACTGAATTGATAGAGTCAGCATTGTTGCAAGATCCTCTCCAATATCAAAAGTGGTGCCAAAAGACACCAGAACCATCTAGCAGAGTCTCTTTTGAAAAATGCTGACGCACAATGAGATCTATAACGGACAAAACAAAGAACTTGCCAACTGACAAACGCTTTGAAGAACAATAGGGATAATTTTAGATTACTGTTAATTAACTTTTGTTTTTAATTCGTTCATTAACAGAATATGGTTGAACACATCGGTCTTGGAAAATTTTGTTTGGTTGTTTGTTTGTTTGGTTGGTTGGAGTTTGACGCTTATCAATCCTTGAGGTTATTTAAAACTAAATCCTTTCTCTTTCTCTTTCTCTCTCTCTCTCTCTCTCTCTCTCTCTCTCTCTCTCTCTCTCTCTCTGTATATATATCGTATTTGACGGCATATAAGACGCACGGCCGTATAAGACGCAAGTCAATTTCAGCAGAGCAAATCAAGACAAAACCAAAGTACTAATATTTAACGTGATGAAATTAATAAACTAATGTTATCATAACACTTTTAATGAATATAATAGCCTTTTGAGTAATTACAATAAGTATACGAAAGTTACTCTTAAGTCTAAATTAATAAGAGTTGCCGGGTAGCTTATTTCGGCCGACTATCGCGAATTTTAAACCGACTCAAAGACATCGACACACGACTGACGAAGGCATGGACAGCTATCGATAGGCTCTCGATCATATGGAAGACGGACCTAACCGATAAAATGAAACGCAGTTTCTTCCAGGCAGCGGTTGTGTCGATACTGCTATATGGATGCACCACATGGACGCTAACTAAGCGGCTGGAGAGGAAACTAGACGGAAATTACACAAGAATGTTGAGAGCAATATTAAACAAGTCCTGGCGACAACACCCCACGAGACACCAACTATACGGACACTTGTCCCCCATTACGAAAACTATACAAGTTAGACGAACCAGACACGCGGGACACTGCTGGAGAAGCAAGGACGAGCTCATAAGCGATGTACTCCTGTGGACCCCCACATATGGATGTGCAAAAGCAGGACGACCAGCACGAACTTACATACAGCAACTATGTGAGGACACAGGATGTAACCCTGAAGACCTGCCAGAGGCGATGAATGATAGGGAGAAGTGGCGAGAGAGGGTCAGGGATATCTGGCTGGCGGCGCGACATGATGATGATGATGATGATGATGGCATATGAGATGCAGGGGAAAAGTGCACCTTATATGCCGTCAAATACTCTATATAGAAATATATATATATATATATATATGTGTGTGTGTGTGTGTGTGTGTGTGTGTGTGTGTGTGTGTGTGTGTGTGTGTGCGAGTTGTAAACGAATAGTTTGTTGGTAACTTTCTTTAACGAGTTGCTAGTGTTCATTTGTTCGCCCACAGTTAAATGGTTTCAAGTATTCCTATCTAACACCAATAATTCTATCAAGTATTCCTATGAAATGTAAATAATTTGGTCACAACCGTATAGCTTTAAATGATTAATAATTAGTAAATTATTGAACAGTTGTACTTGATCTACTGATAAAACCCAAGCAGGTAAGGTCTGTCCGGGGCAAAGTGGACCAGGAAGCAATGACAATGAATGGGTACTCCACATTTCTCCCTTACTCCAGAACTGGAGTCTCACCATCAGACGCTGTTTAGAGTCATATCCAGGATTCTCGTTTGGGTAGGGGTTTTACCCCTCTGCAGAGGAGCAGTCAGAGTATTTTACGGACCCAGTTAACATGGTGGGTCTAGGAGGAGGAAAAGTTCTAAGTTAAAAACCAGGAGTAGGAGTCCCTAAAGCACATTTGTTCCAGGAACGTTTTCCCTTTGACAAAACATCATGAAGAAAGGATATCTGCTACATAAACAACTGTTGAACTTCCATATAACCCTGAACTGGCTTGAAGCACCACTGAAACTTCACTTTTTATAAAGTGTCTAGCTTCGTAGCCGTATTCCGTTGAATGTTTTCCACGTCTTCAAATGTCACCATAATCTGCAATGGTTGATATGCCATAAAACCAAACCAAATTAAACTAAAACAGTCCAGAGTTATTTCGTGCCAAGATATTAGGAAACTGTGTTCATTGTACGTCTATAGTAACATTTTTGTTGATTCTTATGGGCTTTTAGCTCACAGTTATTTGATATCAAGTATTTCTATCTAATACGAATATGAAAGTGACACCCCAGCGTAAAAACAAAAATTAACGTTGGTTTACCGAAATCAGCAAAAACTTCTCAATTTACCAAAGTGATCGCAAGATTGGGTCAAGCGTATCACGGATACAGGCTTAAGTTTAGGTTAGCAATTTTGAAAATCCCCATGGAAGAAGCTCTTCAGGCTTATATCTTGTCTGATTTTGGCTGAGAAGATATGATATATCCTTGGCGTCAGGGGGCACGTCTCCCAAGCTTACTGGACTAAGTTCATAACTTGTTGCCTGAAGCGCCCAATCTGGGGCCAAGACGTCTTCCTCCTGCCTCGCATGGATTTTAACCTGTGCGAGGCACCCACAATAAAACGGCCTTGAGCCATAATCTGACATGATGGGGTGTCAGATAAACACCAACTATTTTGATTTCAGATACCTTTTACATCTTCTAAACCGGTTTCAATATGATGGTCAAATAACCCAGTCTACTCGACTATTTATCCATAGCTTGAGGGAAAACAGTTGGATTCATACCTTTCGCTAAGCTATAAGCGCTCTGCAAACAGCCTCGTTCAGGTATTGAACTCTGGTAGCCGAATGAACATCCTATGACGATATCCATTCCGCCACGAACGCCTCTGTAGTAAAAAAAAAAAAAAAAAAAAAAAAAAAAAAACCTTTATTATAAATAGAAAATACTGATTTTTAACAAATGACAACAAAATATCAGGGACTTAGTAATATTTAAGTTTTTATATTCTCGCTTGGGAGCTAAGTTTATTATACTATTTACACCTAACTGGGAGTATGAATGTATTTACCCAACCCCTCCACACCAGCAGGATGCGACACAAGGTCAATTTTTTATGCCGAGTTTAACAGGTTTGAATTCAGAGTTTTCCTTCTCCTAGACTGGTTGCCATACAAATGCTAAAGTGTTTAACCTGTGCTAGAGGGGGAATAATTGAATGCATACCTTTCTCTAATGTATCAGTACTATATGGAATGTAAACAGCTTCGTCCAAGATTTCAACTCAGGTCACAGTATCCATTTGCGACTACAGTAACCATTACTCCATGGGTGCCTCCTGGGAGTATGTATTTACCCATCCTCATATAAGTACATACTACCAAAAGTATGGATTTACTCAAAGCAATACAAATACATACTCCTGGTAGTATGTATTTATCCAACCCCATATAAGTACATACTCCTGGGAGAATGTATTTAATCAACCCCATATAAGTACATACCCCTGGGAGAATGTATTTATTCAAACCCATGTAAGTACATACTCCTAGGAGTATGTATTTATCCAAGCCTATATAAGTACATACTCCTGGGAGTATGTATCTATCCAACTCCATATAAGTACATACTCCTGAGAGAATGTATTTATTCAAACCCATGTAAGTACATATTCCTAGGAGTATGTATTTATCCAAGCCTATATAAGTACATACTCCTGGGAGTATGTATTTATCCAACCCCATATAAGTACATACTCCTGGGAGAATGTATTTATTCAAACCCATGTAAGTACATACTCCTAGGAGTATGTATTTATCCAAGCCAATATAAGTACATACTCCTGAGAGTGTGTATTTATCCAACCCCATATAAGTACATACTCCTGGGAGAATGTATTTATTCAAACCCATGTAAGTACATATTCCTAGGAGTATGTATTTATCCAAGCCAATATAAGTACATACTCCTGAGAGTGTGTATTTATCCAACCCCATATAAGTACATACTCCTGGGAGAATGTATTTATTCAAACCCATGTAAGTACATATTCCTAGGAGTATGTATTTATCCAAGCCAATATAAGTACATACTCCTGAGAGTGTGTATTTATCCAAGCCTATATAAGTACATATTCCTGGGAGTATTTGTTTATCCAACCCGATATAATTACATACACCTGGGTGTATGTATTTATCCAACCCCATACAGATACATACTCTTGGGAGTATGTATTTATCCAATCTCATACAAGTACATACTCCTGGGAGTATGTATTTATCCAACCCCATATAATTACATACACCTGGGTGTATGTATTTATCCAACCCCATACAGATACATACTCTTGGGAGTATGTATTTATCCAATCTCATACAAGTACATACTCCTGGGAGTATGTATTTATCCAACCCCATATAATTACATACACCTGGGTGTATGTATTTATCCAACCCCATACAGATACATACTCTTGGGAGTATGCATTTATCCAATCTCATACAAGTACATACTCTTGGGAGTATATATTTATCCAACCCCATATAATTACATACACCTGGGTGTATGTATTTATCCAACCCCATACAGATACATACTCTTGGGGGTATGTATTTATCCAATCTCATACAAGTACATACTCCTGGGAGTATGTATTTATCCAACCCCATATAATTACATACACCTGGGTGTATGTATTTATCCAACCCCATACAGATACATACTCTTGGGAGTATGCATTTATCCAATCTCATACAAGTACATACTCTTGGGAGTATATATTTATCCAACCCCATATAATTACATACACCTGGGTGTATGTATTTATCCAACCCCATACAGATACATACTCTTGGGGGTATGTATTTATCCAATCTCATACAAGTACATACTCCTGGGAGTATGTATTTATCCAACCCCATATAATTACATACACCTGGGTGTATGTATTTATCCAACCCCATACAGATACATACTCTTGGGAGTATGCATTTATCCAATCTCATACAAGTACATACTCTTGGGAGTATATATTTATCCAACCCCATATAATTACATACACCTGGGTGTATGTATTTATCCAACCCCATACAGATACATACTCTTGGGGGTATGTATTTATCCAATCTCATACAAGTACATACTCCTGGGAGTATGTATTTATCCAACCCCATATAATTACATACACCTGGGTGTATGTATTCATCCAACCCCATACAGATACATACTCTTGGGAGTATGCATTTATCCAATCTCATACAAGTACATACTCTTGGGAGTATATATTTATCCAACCCCATATAATTACATACACCTGGGTGTATGTATTTATCCAACCCCATACAGATACATACTCTTGGGGGTATGTATTTATCCAATCTTATACAAGTACATACTCCTGGGAGTATGTATTTATCCAACCCCATATAATTACATACACCTGGGTGTATGTATTTATCCAACCCCATACAGATACATACTCTTGGGAGTATGCATTTATCCAATCTCATACAAGTACATACTCTTGGGAGTATGTATTTATCCAACTACATGGGTAGGATACGACACAACCAAAATACAGCTGGTCTGATTTCAATGTTTTCCTTCTCCAAGACTGCTTGTTATAAGAAAGCGAAAGTTTCAGTTTGCCCTTCTATCTATCCATTACAGGAGAGAAAATTATTGGATTCATTCCTTTCCCAATGCAAGCAGCCTCGTCTATGTTTTAATTCGGGTCGGCCATTATATTTCCTCTGGTGATAAATTTTGTTATGGGCGCCTTCATAGCTGAGAGTAGAAGAGATTGGTTTTAAAGGTATATCAAACTGCCCTGTGGTCCATTCGGCAGGGACTGTAGAATACACCGACTGCATCACTGCAGAGGGGTAAGATCCCACCACCAACGAGTGTCCAAGATATGACAGTAAACAATATGATGGTGAGACCCCAGTAATGCTGGAGCTTCGGGAAATGTGGAGTACCCCTTCATTACCATCGCTCTCAGGTCCACTCTGGCCCGGAGTGGTTGCACTTGATAGGGCCCTATCTATGAGTCAAATAGAACAAAATAGTGAGCTTATGCTAAACTGAATTGCTTGAAATATAACTGTATTGACATTTAACTAAATGTCATTTAAATAAACCACAGATGTTTAATGAAATTGTAAGCGACACATAGTAATACCTGGAACCATTAACTTTGTTGACTAAACTGAATAGCTAGAAATAGAATTGCTTTTTGATATTTAAACTACATACTCATGCTAAACTGAATTGTTTGAAATTGAACAGCTTATGTGTATAAAAATGGATTTGGCATTAAATAATTTACAATGGTTGATATGTCATAAAACCAAACCAAATTAAAGTAAAACCATCCAGGGTTATTTCATGCCAAGATATTTGGAAACTGTGTTCATTGTACGTCTATCGTAACGTTTTTGTTAATTCTTATGGGCATTTAGCTGACTGTTATATGATATCAAATATTTCTATCTTATACAAACAATTTGTCCACAGTTGTATGATTTGAAGCATTCCTATCAAATACTAATAATTTATACATTAATTATATGGTTTCAAGTAACTATTTCTACTTATTATAAATCATGGTTAAGAACAATTTTATGGTTTCAAGTAACTAATGATAATAATCCTTATTAAACAATTATAATTTCAAGGAATTCTTACTATTACAACAATGTCGCAGTCTTAAATGTTAGCTACTACGCCACGGAGACTCCTTCCTTAATTATTCTTAATACAAACAATTTACACACAACCGGGTGATTGGTCTAATGAGTAGAGTGATCGCCAATGGTCCGGGAGACCGAGGGTTCAATCCCAGGTCGAGTCATACCATAGACTCAAAAATGGTACTTGAATCCACCTTACTCAACACGAAAAGGTAAGGATCAAGGGTAAAGTGGAGCAATCCAGGGATGGGAGTAGCACCCTCCCTTAGATCTCGGTGTGGTAGCTATCGAAATGGGAGCCTTTGGGCAACCTCCACTAAGGTCGTCAACTTTACTTTTTATATGGTAGGAAGTATTCTTATTTTTCTCTCTCTCTTTCTTTCTTTCTTTCTTTTTTTAATTATTTATTTTGTTTATTCATTTATATATTTTAGTTTCTTATCTTTCTGAAAAAGAATTAGATAAATGTCCAAACGGAAATTGTAACCCAATTTCCGGTTGTGAGTTTTGTTTCCATTTCACTCTTCAAACCTAGCGATAAGATCTGTATGATCGTAACATATATCATGTCGGCCTCTCTCTGCTCAGCTCCTTCACCCCGCTCACAACACCCCGCCACAAAGCACTATGGTGGATTTGTTGAGCCACTGTGACTGACTGACTCAGACAAGGGAACCGAGTCAGATGTGAAATACACTGACCCGAAGTTCATAGTCATCAACAAAACACGAGCAGATCCGTGAAACTAACGCCACTGAAGGTAGCAAGAAAGCAGTGGATAATATTTGGTTACTTGATTTCGTTGTATTAGAGTTAGAAAAAACTAAAAGCATTTAATACTTAATCATGTAAATTATACAAAACTATATAGTAATATTATATCAGGCTATTGGCCTAATGAGTAGAGTGTTTGCCAATAATCCGGGAGACCGGGGTTCAATCCCCGGTCGAGTCATACCGAAGACTCAAAAAAAGGTACTTGATGCCGCCTTGCTTAGCACTCAGCTCTATAAGGTTAGGATTAAGGGTAAAGTAGAGCAATCCTAGGAATGGAGTAGCGCCCTCCCCTATACCTCGGTGTAATAGCTATTGAAAAGAGAGCCTTCAGGTCACCCACGACTTAGTTCACCAACTTTACTTTTTATATAGTAACATTATCCAGGGAAAGGAATAGCGCCCTTCCCTACACATCGGTGTAGTAGCTATTGAGAAGGGAGCCTTTGGGTCACCCTCGAAAGTCGCCAACAACAACTTATATAATAATATCATCATCACTATCATCAAGACATACGGTGAGCACGGAGTCTCTCTCTCTCTCTCTCCCCCCCTCTCTCTCTCTTGCTATCGGTCTCGATTTTCTATTGCTTCCAACAGGTACTATAGATTGCCTTCAATGCCCACTCAGAGCTTATGTATGTAAATCCTCGCTGGTAAGCCAGCGCAGGTGTGTCTATGTGTAAGTGTCCATAAGTGAACATCACTCATGAGTTCCACCTTATTTCACCAGCAGTGCACAACATGTCTTGTTCTCCTTACCGAAGGGTTTTTTAGATGGGAGGTAAGTGGCCATTCACCAGCTGTTTTGTAGGATACTGCTTCCAGGTTTTGTTCAAAAGAACACACAGAAATTTTGTGTAGTTGCCATGTATTTTTTTCTTTATGCGTTTGGTTAGAGTTCAGGAGTTGCATTGAAGTGAAGCCCAAGCTGTATGATCATTGGTTTCCTCAACCGGTTAATGCTTATGCTACTTGCTTCTAATTTTGCCAAATCATTCTACCATCTCTAACCGTCACTTTATCCTTTTTCTTACGTAAGTAGAGTTGGCGACCATAGTCGAGGGCGACTCGAAGGCTCCTTTTCGATAGCTACTACACCAACTTGTAAGGGAGGGCGTTACTCATTTCCCTGGATGACTCTACTTTACCCTTTATCCGTACCTTATAATGCTAAGCGTTAAGCAAAGAGCCATCATGTACAATTTATTGAGTCTTTGTTGTGACTCAACCTGGGATTGAACCCAGGTCTCCCCGGCCATTGGCGAACACTCTAACCATCATACCAATGTCCGGTTTTTCTTACGTAAATAGTATTATTATACAAGTTTTACTTATAAATTTATGATTATTTCCATTTGAAGCGGATATCCGGAAAATCTCCGCACCCGTAACTCTCGTTATTTCCTGCTGGCCGTGAAATTTCGCATATCTCTATATTAGTCCTGGTTATAAGCGCGGTGAGAGTAACCAGATGTCATTGACAACGAGAAAAGTTTAGGTATACGAACCAAAGTCAGTCCGTTTACCAAAATTTTGTCTCATTCCCCAATGATACCTGCACTGAAAAAATAAGGAATAAAATGTTCAACTTCGTGTTGCTCTTACCGCACCATGGTCTATATATATATATATATATATATATATCAACTTAGCTCTAATCAAAAAGAGCCTTCGCTGTTGTGGCCCGTCTCTGTAAATGTCTTTTTTTCCCCTTCCACATATATGCAACGATTTTTTTCTTACTATTTTCTCTTTAGCTATGTGTCTGCCATCTTTAATACTGTAAGCCAGACCGACAAGCCATCGTCTGGCCGGCACGATAGGCGCAACAGTTGGTCGCGTCATTTAGCCTGACTCGTGACAACGCAAATCATACTGAGTCGCTCATGGATAATTGACGTCATGCAAATATCAACCAATGAACCACGGGCTTCGCTGATTCGCATATCATATCAATCAAATGTAGTCAAATGGGATATTTTTGTTTTGATGATTGTAAACATCATTTTTGTCTATGCACTAGACTGACCGCTAAAGGAGAGATCTTCTTATCAACTCATAAATAGTTATATTCCTTATGTACTGTATATTTAACTATATAATGTACGTATTTACCCAAAACCTTTACTCACGGGCAGTATGTGACAATGTCGATTTTTAAGCAGTTTGAATTCAGTCTTCCTTCTCCTAGACGGACAACATCACCAAGGTTATAGGACCCAGTCTGGTCTACTATTTACTCGTGGCTGAGGAGAGGGATGTGAGATTAATTCGTGCTTTTTCCAAGGGCATTATCGCGAAGTGAAACGCGAACAGCCTCGTCCAGGATTCGATTTCGGGTTTCCGATACCATTTCCTACACTGATAACTATTACTCTAAGCGCACCTCCTGATGGACTATATGAATGTAATGATTACTGGGGAGAGGAAGAGTGTGTACTGCTAAACTTCTCTAGAAATGTGGACAATTAAGAAAAGCTGCGATAATTTCAGAAATTAAAAGAGCCACATAATTGTTAGTCATGTGATAATGAATGGTACCAGTCTGAAACGAGACAACACGCAAATTCGTTGGATTCCTGTTTTAATAGCAACCTATAATTCTAAAATTAAGACTGAAACCATTCTTTCTCTCACCCAGCTATGAGTAAATAATAGAACAGACTGGGTTCTTTAGTCTTAATAAGGCAATCAATCTAGTAGAAAAAAAACAAAACAAACTCAAAATCAAAACCAACTTTACTCCGCTTAAAAATTCAGCCAGTGGCCGAAGAAGTGAGGTAAATACACTCGTATAAAAACTTAGATGCTGAAATCAAATTTAGTTCTGTACTTGTATACTTGTAGAAGGAAGAACGACAATATCACAAGTTTATGAAAATAGAATCTCTTTTATTCAAAACGTTACGATGGTTGTGTGAATGGGACAGACAGACAGACACTGCTATGATTGACACTCCGTGGAGATAGACATATTCAGGCCCTTGCTTCTTTCACTGGAGGTTCGATACAAAGCCGCTTCTCAGCCAGACGGCCACATGGTCCCACTCCAACAGACCTGTCTATTCGCTGGTTGCTCTCCGAACAATTGGCCGCCTGATTCTCTAGGGTCGAAAAACTTCCGCATTATATATTTTCTTGACGCCAACACATTTTTCCTTCTCGCTCTATTCGCGTAATTCATTTCCGATGTCCCTTGTTTACTCCCAGACTCCTGTATCCTGCTTACGAAATCCATAATAACTGGCTGTTTAAAGGCGCAATACATAACATACTCAGATAATGTTATAACCTTATAACGGAGTGCTTACAGTACACTGACTATATCCTCGAAAGGGATAAGACACACGCACCCAAAAAGGGGCGTCCTGACTATGACATTAAACTGCGTCTGAAGGTGAGTTTCCTGTTCTGGATATCTGGGGAGAGTAGAGAACCATTACTCCCAAGTTCACTCTGACCCAGAGTGGTAGTTCTCGTTAGAGCTCGGTCTATTGGTCGAACAGATCAATTTAAAATCATTTGTATCCAAAGACAGTGAGCAAAACAAAATCTCTCAAGAAACAAGTACACCAGAATATAAAATTGAATAAGGTTTGTTCGTTAGTTGTTTTGTTTTATGGCGTATCAACCCTTTTTTGGGTCGTTTAACGCGGAATGTAGTCATTTTGATAAAAATTTCAAACAATTCAGTTTATTACAAGTATAATTTTTTGTTTACGTACAGTTAAGTGTCAAAACAGTTCTATTTCAAACAATTCAGTTTAACATAAAGACACGGTTTAAACACACAGTTAAATGTAAGTAAAGTTGGCGACTGTAGTCAAGGGTGATCCGAAGGCTTCTTTTTCAATAGCTACAACACCGAGGTGTTGGGGAAAGTGCTACTCCTTTCCCTGGATTGCTCCACTTTACCCTTGATACGTACATTATAATGCTGAGTGTTCAGCAAGGAAGTATCAAGTACCATTTTTTAAGTCTTTAGTATGTCGGGACCTGGGACTGAACCTTGGTTCTCCGGGCCATTGGCGAACACTCTACCCACTAAACAGTTAATTTTGCACAATTCAGATTAGTTCTATTCGATCCATATATAGGACCCTATCAGGTGTTTCTATTTCGGGTCAGAGTGGACCTGAGAGCGATGGCAATGAAGGAGTACTCCGCATTCCCCAAAGTTCTTGCATTACTGAAGCCTCACCATCATTTTGTTTAGTGTCCTATCCAGGAAACTAGTTGAGGCAGTCTTACCTCTCTGCAGAAAAGCAGTCAACGTATTCTGCTGCCCCAGCCAACTTGGCCATCAACTGTATGAGATTCCTTAACCTCTCGCCATAAAATAACTCTAGACGGGTTGACATTTCGTTAAAATCAATCAATCAAGTAACCAATGAATGAAAAAAAAGACCGTTTTACCTTCAATATACTTATTCCTGAAGTTTCGTTTTTGCTTTTGCTTTGATTTTTGTTTTTTGGTTTTTTTTGTATTGTATTTTTTTTGGGGGGGGGTCGAAGTACCTTTGAAACTTTTGGATACAGTATGGAGCTACGCTTTATTTTTATGTCTTCAGATCTTAACTTTGAGGTTGGTGTTCAGTTTAGAAAACAGAAATAAAGTCGCACAGATCTTGGTGGGATAGTCATGAAAGTGTGCTGCACTTGTGTAAACTAATGTTTCAATTAGTCTAATAATACAAGGTAACGAAATAATTAAAAAGATAATAAATCTACTTAAAACATTTTTGAAAGATCTTTAAAAAAAAGGCCCGCAATTCATCGACAAAAAAAACCCCAAAAAATTAATGGGAATTCTTAAGAAAAATGTCATCCAAGTGAGAAAAAGGTTTAGAGAAAGGAATCAGTTTTAAACGTGGTAAGAACGATATTACCAACCGTTGGTAAATTTACCATTGCTTACCGTGAAACAGTAACCACAGCATAGTTTAGAATTATTATATATGAAATGCTTTCATTTTAAATGCTTTTAGTATTATAATATATTATTACCGGCTAACTGGACTAGTGGGTAGAGTGTTCGTCAATGGTCCGCGAAACCTGGGCTCAATCCCAGGTCGAGTCATACCAAAGACTTTAAAAATGGTACTTGATACCTCTTTGATTAACACTCAGAAATATAAGGTACGTATTGAGGGTAAAATGGAGCAATCCAGAGAAAAGATTAGTGCCCTCCCATACACCTCGGAGTTGTAGCTATTGAAAAGGGAGCCTTCTGGTCACCCTCGACTACGGTCGCCAAATTTACAACTTTTTACTTATATATTATTATATATATTAAGTATTATTATATATTAAATGCTTTTAGTTTCTACTAACTCAAATGTCTGATGAGGGGTGTCCTCGTGGTGTAATGGTTAAAGCGATGGACTGCGGAATCGTAGTCCGGAGTTCGTACTCCAGTCGCGCTATTACGTTCACTTTCGGGCAAATACCCTTGGGTAAGGTATGAACCCCCTTATGCTCCCAGCTATCGGTTAAATAGTACCACAACTGTTCTTCTAGGAGAAATTGCATTGGCATTAAATAACCTACAAAGGTTGATATGCCATTAAACAAAGAAACCAAACCAAATGTCTGAAAAACTCGTAGGATCCGGCGGTAACCATACAAGGAAATCACAAGATATGCTATGGTATTGATGCACGAGAATGTGTCTCCTTGACTGATTTTGCACCCTGGGAGAAAGAGGCGATTCGCAATTCACAAAAAAAAAAAAAAAAATTAATGCAAAACGCTTCATAAAGCAATCGTTGTTTCTTTGTTTTGCGCCTTGTTCATAAACTAAAATGGCGACGATGGATGGCTACCATCTTTTCTCGTCAGGCATTATGGATACTTAGAAAAGCTTAGCGTTTGGTCTGCAAAAATAAGTTTGCACAACATTGCACCTTCTTCAACATAATTTTTAATCGGTGTCTTTCTCTTTCTCCTGCGGACATAGTTTAGCGAGGATTTAATGGCGTCTGTACGTGTTTGATCGAAGATTTG
Source organism: Sepioteuthis lessoniana (assembly GCA_963585895.1). Classification (NCBI taxonomy): domain Eukaryota; kingdom Metazoa; phylum Mollusca; class Cephalopoda; order Myopsida; family Loliginidae; genus Sepioteuthis; species Sepioteuthis lessoniana. The sequence goes on from CAUZXS010006377.1 coordinate 150,119, forward strand.
CTTCCAGCCTTTTCGACTTGGAAATTTATTTGTTTTTGTTTATTAAATCATTCATATATTTATTCATTTATTTATTGCTTTGCTTGGAATACTTTGCGTAAAGTCTGATGGATTGATTAATTTAGACGGTACATCAACAAGTTTAGGGTTATTTTATGCTTAAAGGTTAGGAAATCACGTTCATTGAGGTTTATACTTACTTTGGTCGTTGCTTCTGAGGAAAGATTTTTTTTTTTTTGCACATGGTCCAATCGAATACAAGTAATTTTTAAACTGAGCAGGGGATTAGCAGAGAGGTCAGATAAGTTAGAAAAGTTTCGAAGAGGGATAGTAAAAATGTGTGTGTGTGTGTGAGAGAGAGAGAGAGAGAGAGAGAGAGAGAGAGAGAGGAGTGAAGGAGGGAAGGAGAAATAAAACAGGGGCATCTGAACAACGTTGAGAATAAAAGAAAAATGAGAAGGAAAAAAAGAACAAAAGAATTGATTGATTGAGTGAATTATTTTAAAGGTATACCAGTCCGTCAAGGGTTAATTTAAGCCAACAGGTAAATAATGAAAGAAAAGATGAAGGAAGAAACAAAAATGAGAAAAACAGGTGAACAAAAGGAGGTGAGTAAATTAGAAAGAGAAAAACCAAGGAAAGAAAGAAAGAAAGAAAGAAAGAAAGAAAGAAAGAAAGAAAGAAACGTAAAGATGAGAGAGAAGACGAAAATAATGACGCGAAAGAAAGAAAGAAAGAAAGAGGAGAGAGAAGACAAAAAATGAAGACCTAAAAGAAAGAAAGAAAGAAAGAAAGAAAGAAAGTAACGGAAGGAAAGAAAGAGAATTAAAGAAAAAGACCAACAGACAAAAAAGTGAACAATAAAAATACTAAAAACAACAATAGAAAACAAAAAAAGAACGCAAGAAAATTTTCGGAATCTTTTAAAATCTAAAAAATTAAAGTGCTTTTGCTATTAAAAAAGCAGAAGAGAAGAATATTGAAATAATATCGGCTTCTTGAAACTCCCACTTTGCTGCCATTGGCCAGTATTCAGGCCAACATAAAAGCGAAGAAATTCAAAGGCTAATTTTCAGCCAAGCATACTATCCTAGCTGGGAAAATTGATCTAACACAATAGTCCTACCCAGATTTCCTTCATTTGACTTCGCTTCGAAGTAAGCAAAACTCACTAAATGCTATTTACATTAAAATCATCGAAAAACAAACTAACCAAACAACAGATTGGTTAGGTTAGGTTTCTTTGTTTAATGGCATATTACCTTTCTCGGGTTATTTAAAGCCAAAGCCATTTTTTTATAAAGATAACAGTGGTACAATTTAACCGATAGCTAGGAGGATAAGGAGGTTAATAACTTTCCCAAGGGTAACAGTACGTTTCCTACGATTCTGCAGTCCAGCGATTTAACCATTACACCACGAGGACACCCAGCTAAACAGAATATATTTTCTTTAAAACTTTGATAATATTTTCAGCGACATTGTCTTTGTAAAATAATACAACGTAATTATGATTCTCTACTGTAGAGGGGTGTCCTCGTGGTGTAATGGTTAAAGCGATGGACTGCGGAATCGTAGTACGCGAGTTCGTACTCCAGTCGCCCTATTACGTTCACTTTCGGGCAAATACCCTTGGGAAAGGTACGAACCCCCTTATCCTCCCAGCTATCGGTTAAATAGTATCAGTACTGTTCTTCAAGGAGAATGGCTTTGGCATTAAATAACCTGCAAAGGTTGATATGCCATTAAACAACGAAACGATCTACTGTTGACGAAAAAAAATATTCAGACAACTGACCTCATTTATTTTGTGTTATTTGGTTTGTTTATCTATTTATTTATTTATTTATTTATTTATCTGTTTTGGTTCTTGTTTATCCGACGTTTCGCTCTTTAACTCACCATCTTTCTTAGTGTATCATATGCACTTCGATAGAGAAAAAGTCTCTTGTTCTTATCTTTTTCGGTAGCACAAAGCAAAAACGGCATATAACGGAAAATGAACTCTACTTGTTCCTAGAAAGATAGAAAGAAAGAAAGAAATATAAGTATGTTTTTGATTGATATGATATCTTATTAAAAACCGAAGAATGAATCGATTGAAATGAACAACAAAGCATGGTATTAATTGTCCGAAGAATCCTTTTAATGTTAATAACGCTTCTAAGAACAAAACACAATGTTTTAATTAATAACCATCATTCTCAAAACTAGAGACAATTCTTAGAATAATACTATCCCTTCTCGAAACTAGAGATCATCCTTTGAATGTTGAAAACGCTTCTCGAAACTAGAGACAATTCTTTGAATATTAATCACCTGTTTCAAAACTAACGACAACTCTTTGAATGTTGAAGACGCTTCTAAAAACAAGAGACAGTTCTTGTAATGTTGGATACCCCTCTTACAACTACAAACAGTTCTTGGGATGCTGAAGATACTTCTTAAAATTAGAGACAGTTCTTCGAATGTTGAAGACGCTTCTAAAAACTAGAGACAATTCTTTGAATGCTGAAGATGCTTCTAAAAACTAGAGACAATTCTTGGTATGTTGAAGAACCTTCTTGAAATGAGAGACGATTCTTTGAATAATGAAACCCTTCTCAAAACTATAGAAAATTCTTTGAATATTGCAAAACCTTCTCAACATTGTAAACTGAATTTTATGCAGAAATCAAATGACGTATAATAAAATGTAATACAATTTAAAATAACAAAAGCACTTAGCATGTCATAAATTGGAAAGGTTAGATCTTATAAAATATCGGTAGCTATTCGAAAACTAACAGCAAGATATAAAATCAGCAAGACTACCGTAAAGTGCATGCTGTGTAGGCAGTGGGGTCGCGGTGGTGACTGAAGTATTGATGGGTGAGGGTCACAAAGGTTTTGGCTGTAGAACTGCAGCTGCAACTGCAGCTGACGACAATGATGATAGTGATTATGATGATGATAGTAGTAATATAGATAATGCTTGTCTATTATCAATAGAGAAGAAGATAGTATGTTGACTGTCACTTACTACAGTGCACAGACAAGGCCGGCTGTTGCCTGTATAGCAACTACAATGTCTACTACTACTACTACTTCTTCTGTTGCGCTGGGTGTCTGCGGAGAAAAGAGTTTTGGTTGGAAGAGTAGTGAAGGAGGTGGATGAGAAGAGTGGAAGGAGAGAAGAAGGTCGTTGATGTCGTGGCGATAGACCTAAAGAAACACTCACAGGCACGTGCTCTGCGAGTGGGGGGGTGATAGTGAAAGAATGATGGAATGCAGAGTAGAGGGTGGAAAGAAAATTTCAGTGGAGAAAGAAAGAAAGAAAGAAAGAAAGAAAGAAAGAAAGAAAGAAAGAAAGAAAACTATAAACAAGAAATAAAAATGAATAAACAGACAAGGAAAAGGGAAAGAAAGAAAGAAAGAAAGAAAGAAAGAAAGAAAGAAAGAAAGAAAGAAAGAAAGAAAGAAAGAAAGAAAAAGATGAACAAGGAGTAAATAAGAATAAGCAGAAAAGAAAGAAAGAAAGAAAGAAAGAAAGAAAGAAAGAAAGAAAAAAAAGAAAGAAAGAAAGAAAGAAAAAGATGAACAAGAAGTAAAAAATGACCGAGCAGACAAGAAAAACGGGAAAAAAAGAGAGAAAAAAAGAAAGATGAACAAGAAGTTAAAAAGAATAAGTAGAAAGAAAGAAAGAAAGAAAGAAAGAAAGAAAGAAAGAAAGAAAGAATAAGACAGCTGAAGAAAGAAAATCAAAAGACCTAAAAACTAGAAAGAAAGAAAGAAAGAAAGAAATGAAGAAGAAAGAAAGAGAAAAGAAAAAATGTGATAACAAGAGAAGGGGTAATAGACATCGTTATTAGTTATCATCTGAATTTAAAAGTAAACCTTTAGGTTAAGGAAGTAAAAATCCCGAGAATTGCCATAGAAATGATATAGAGAGATTAATGCAAATATGTGAAATAAGTATTAAAAGCTAAAATCACAAGACAAAACTGGTCAAATTGAGATGGACACAAAGACGCAAAAATGTTTAGTCTTGCTTTTTTGTTTGGTTTTGGTGGGTGGGGATTGTTTCGTTTTCTGGGTAAAGCACTTTTAACTCCATAAATGTATTTTGCCTGAGAAACATATCAGCAAGCCCCCAAATATCGAACAACATCCTCTCTGTTTAAATTCTACCACAATACACGTTAAGATTTAGGGAACAATTCAAAAGAGCGACAGCTTTCACGAGGAAAAAGAATGAAAGGAGAGAGAGAGAGAGAGACAAACAGACAGACAGACAGAGACTTTCAAACCAAGATATTATCGAAAAAACGAAGAAAGAAAGTATGTATTTACCCAACCTCTCCACCACGCGCGGATTGCGACAAAAGGTCAGTTTTTTTAGGCTGAGTACAACTGGTTTGGATTCAGACTTCTTCCCCAAGACCAGTTGTCTTACCAAGGTCAAAGAGCACAGACTGCCCTACTATTAAATCATAGGTGGGGAGGAAGAATGTTTGGATTTATTCCTTTCTGTTGGGTATGATTGCTATGTGAAATGCAAAAAGCCTTGTTCAGGGTTTGAACTTGAGTCTACGAATCCGTATTCAACAATAATAACGCAAAGAGCGCCTCTCACACGAAGAAATAGCGTTAACCTTAATAAATTCCGACTTCTGTGAGTTGTGAATTTGAATCTCTCACTAGGTGCCATATATGTGCAGACTATTGCGAAATATAAGCGGTGTCTTTTTTTTTCACCTCTCGTGGTGTTATCGAACTAATCCATCTGATCATTGATTTTGATTTCTACTCTCACTGGGTGTCCTAAGATCAAACTAATCTAAGCTCAGTAGACGTCAACTACTGCAAGGCCATTGGCATAATGAGTAGAGTGTTCGCCAATGGTCTGGAAAACCGAGGTTCAATCCCAGGTCGAGTCATACCAAAGACTCAGAAAACGGTACTTGATGCTGCCTTGCTTAACAGTCAGCATTATAAGCTAAGGATCAAGAGTAAAGTGGAACAATCTTGGGAAAAGAGTAGCGCCCTTCCTCACACCTCGGTGTAGTAGCTATTAAAAAGGGAGCCTTTGGGTCACCCTCGACTAAGGTCACTTACTTTACTGAGTAGTGAGTCTTATCCTCACCGGGGACCCATAAGTTGCTGCTTTGTACCAAACAAAACTTTGCTTTGTTTATTGTCTCTTACGAAGTGTTTAATGTTTATCAAGCTATGTAACCAGACAATTGCGCATGAGTTCGCTTTTCACCGGGTGCCCCAGTAAACTTGGTAAATCATATTTACCAACCCCTCCGCTCGGGCAAGATATGACACAAGGTCAATTTTTAAGCGGAGTTTAACCGGTTTGAATTCAGAGTTTTCCTTCTCCTAGACTGATTGCATCACCAAGGCTGAAGAACCCAGTCTGCCCTACTATTTTCCCATAGCTGGAGGGAGAATAACTGGATTCATACCTTTCCCAAGGGTATTAGTGCTATGTGAAATGCAATCAGCCTCGTCCAGGATTTGAACTCGTGTCACCGTGTCCATTCCCTACGACGATAACCATTACACCACGGGCACTTCCTTGGTAAATATCTATTCTGAATAGTGATTTCGACCCTCGATAGATTCCCCATTCTACTTTGTGCCACATTTAAACTGTTTTATTTTTTGGGAAGAGGTATGTGGTGAGGAATGTTATCGATTCGAGCTGGTCAAGCAGACCATTACCAGGAAGTTTGATTTTCACCGGGGCCCCCCCATATTTCTAACTTTGTGTAAAAAAAACTGAGCAAAAACTAGTTATTAATTGCATAAAGACAATAAGTTTCCCATAAAGAATATATTGCTGAAATAACAAGGGTGTATCAAGCAATGGTCTCTTGATATTTGCTACATGCGTCTGTGCGCACATTTTCGAACATGTGAACTATTCCGTATACACGTATGTCCGTATATACGTATGATACATTCTTTTTTTTTTTTTTTCGTTGCTTGTTTTTCGTCAGTGTTTCATGGCTACGTCTGTAGGGTCCAGCGAAGCGTGTCTACGGGACTCTCGTTCAATCTCGACCGAAACCATATCTTTTTTTTCATCGCCTATTGACCGAAATGACGGACTGTCATGTAAGAAATACCATGAACTGGGCCCAGGAAAATGTCATCAATATCGATAATTTTTTTCTCTCTCTTTATATCTGCATTCCCATTACGTTATACTAAACAATTACATTATAGACGCATGAAAGATTTGAGTTATTAAACAGTAGACGATCCGCGAAACCATTTGGTTCCCGCAGTAGCAGTGGTACATAATAATAATAATAATAATAATAATAACAATAATGCTTCCGCTTAGGAAGAAGCCAAGAAATCTCATTGGCATTTCATAGTTATCTCAGTGATATCGAAAATTTTAATGATAAAAAAAAAACTCAATGGAAATGAAGACCCATAACATTATCATTCAGGTGTGAATTGGATTGGTAATTGCTTCGTTCTTTTATGATTGATACATTAATTTTAATGGTATGTCACCTCGTCTAGGGTTATTCTATGCCAGATTTGGAAATTGAGTTCAGAGTACGCTTATATTTACATTTCTTTTTTTGTTTCTTAAGAGTTTTTTGCGCACAGTAATATAATATCAGGGTTGGTTGGTTGGGTAAGTGTATTTAGGGCTTATCAATCCTTGTGCGTGAATATGTGAAACCATTTAACTGTGTGCAAACAAATGAACTCAAGCAACTCTTTTAGAAATTAAATTGCCAACAAACTAATCGCTCACAAATAATTTCTAACACACACACACACACACACACACACACACATATATATATATATATATATATATACATATATATATATATATACATATATATATATATATATATATAAACAGAATTTAGATAACCCACAGGTGTTGATATGCCCCCAAACACCAGATATGAACGTTCTAAAAGCTTTATTGAAAAGATTATGCATTTTATAATACCGTATTTCAATATTAATGTTAAATTTTGTTCTTAGATATTATTCTAATTGTAGTTGTTAAAATAAATTTCACATTTCTAATTATTAATGTGTTCTGTTTGTTGATTTTCTACTACTTCTTTCAGAATTTGATTTTGAAGTTTATTTGAAGGTTTTAGACGAAAATAGAATTAATACGTTTACTTTTTAAACATGAGTTCAAGTTAGGTATTAATTTCATTAATATGCTTGGTCACATGGAACTCGGATGACATTTCTTGGCCAATTCTTGCTAGGATAACACTACAGAAGCTCACCGACTTGGGTGACATGTGACTTAACTACATCCGCCATATTCTTCTGATCCCACCGTCTGCCAAATATTTTTTCTCCTTTTATTCTTTAGGATTCGGTTCTAAGTTCTGTGTAAGCTCCCGAGTTCCATATGAAATACCTGAAGAAGGCTGATGAACACATCGACCGAAACTTTATGAGTATAACAATAAAGACAAAGACAATAGTCCGAATATTCTAAATAATAACAATTATCGGGCTTCATTTCAGAAATTTAGACAAATAAGAGAAAAAGATATGTACAGGAAAAGAAAAATTTTAAAGTGTATTCATACTTTTCTCAAAACTGACCAGATTGTAAATCAGCCGTACCCTACGTGGCCCAAACAATCCACTGACCAATAAACGAACAATTTAAGTGAGCGACGGCAAGTTTGAAATAACATCTGACTGATATTCGACTATCTTTCTCAATCACCTAACAGTGACTTATATTTGACGACCAAGCGGTCTATCTGTCTTGATGTCTATTCATCGACATTTTCCTTTATTATAAGTATATATATATATATATATATACATCAAGTTCTCTGAACTTGATGCATATATATCTCTTACCCTGTCGACCGGTCAATCGAACGATCAAGACCTGACTCAGTTACCGCTCAAGTATCTATCTAAAGAACGTTAATTCCGCTTCAAATAGACCGGCATTATTATTGTAATTGCATGTTCGGCCATTGTCTTGAATAAAGAATCAGAATATTTTCCAAGCCATTTCAAAATTCTGTTGGGTACAAACATATGCGCGATTTGTATTTCTCTATTCTAATACTTGTAAAATTCGCAAGGCGCTACAATGAAGGATAGTTACTGACTGTTATGGGAGGCTGTCTCACAAATTCTATTAATGTTTCCGATGAAAAAGTTGAGCTACGTCAATATTAAGATCTGCATATTAGTTTTCTTTTTTTTTTGTTTTTTGTTTTGCTTTGCTTTGTTTAGTTTTTTGATAATTCAACTTCCCGTGATATCACTCTATTTTCTTTATCTTCATACTAATTACCAACCCCTCTGCTCGGGCAGGATATGACACAAGGTCATTTTTTTAAGCGGAGTTTAACAGGTTTGAATTCAGAGTTTTCCTTCTCCTAGATGAGTTGCCTCACCAAGGCTGAAGAACCTAGTCTGTCCTACTATTTACCCATTGCTGGAAGGAGAATAATTGGATTCATACCTTTCCCAAGGGTATTAGTGCTATGTGAAATGCAATCATTCTCGTCCAGGATTTGAACTCGAGTCGCCGTGTCCATTTCCTACGACGATAACCATTACACCATTTATCTTTATACCGCTTACTTTTAATGGAATTTTTCTATGGGGAGGTAGTTTACTTGCTAAACTCCCTTACAATCACTGCTATAATGAGATTGTTCTTTGTGTAACTTATTTACTAACTAAAGCTATACTGTGAGAAGATTAATAAATGCTAATATATTATTCCTGAGTTGATATATTTACTTAACTGTGTTGACAAATTTCGAATTATATTTGTCTTTCCTTTCTAACTTATTGAAGGCCATATATGTTGTTCATCCGAAGCCACCTAGTGGCTATTTTCTGCGGATTCTGTGATGGTTTTAATAGTCCCATCTTCTGATTTTTAATAGCTCCTGTTACACCAACTGGAGGTGGTGCACGATCTGTAACGGTTATCGTCGTTTGAAATGGAATCTTCGATCCGTGTTCAAATCCTGGACGCGGTTGTCTGCCTTTTATTTTCTACCAATAACCTTGGGAAAGGCGTATATCCATCTTTTCAAAACCCCAGCTCTGTGAAAAATAGTAGGGTAGCCTGGGTTCTCTTGCCATGAAAAGACAACCAGTCTAAGAGAAAGACCAGTTGTAATTCGCTAAAAAACTGATCTTGTCCCGCTTCCTACTCGTGGTACAGGGGTTGTTTAAATACATACAAAGTGATTTGATTATAAACCACCCACAGCTCACTTCCATTGGCTCACATGAGACCTGCCACCTTTTGGGTAACATTTATCGTCGATGGAAGTCGAGTCGGTTCACCTAAATCTCACCACCTTGGGGGTTTTTCATTGATCTACCAACTCATGACATTTGGTGAATTTCTAGATTTTTCACAGAGGAAAGTGTTAATTCCCACAAGATCAACTGCTTCGAGGTAACCATGTACCTTTATGCGATGTGATCAGTGATTTTTAACTAGTTTCCAAAATCCACTCTCAGTTTCCAGGCAGACAGAGAAGAAAGAAGGTTATCTCTTATCTGTAAGTCTCCTATTCGGCTGTGATCCCCAATTCGTGTTGTTACGTTCTCTTTCAGACTATAACCTTTTTAGCAAGGCACGAACCCCCTTTTTCCTCGAGCAATAGATCAAATACACACACATATTATTGGGTAATCCTGATTGTTAATTGTCTTCATAGAACATTGTATAGTCAAAACGGATGTGATTAGATATTACTGAGTACCAAGCTTATTTATCTTAGTGAAATGGTTATAGCCGAGGGGTGTCCTCGCGGCGTTATGGCTAAAGTGCTGGACATTATAGTCAAAAACTATGAACTCCAGTTACGCTATTACGTACACTTTAGGACTCGTACTTTAGAGAAAGGCATAAACTCACTCATTCCTCATGCACTGAGTTGAATAGCTCCACTGCTATTCTTCTACAAGAATACTATGGCATTGAATAACCTATGAAGGGTGATTTGCCATTAAACAAAGAAAACGAAAGTGGCCTTGATAAAGTGGATAGTTTTCTTCCTGGAGTGGTATTTGTTGGATTTTATGTCTGTATCAATAACCACTACAAAAACACTGATTTTGTTTGGTTTCTTTGTTTAATAGCATATCAACATTCGTGGGTTATTTAATGCCCAAGGAAGGTCATACTTTTCGTAAGTATTCTAATCCAAAAGTGAAGAGGTGTCCTCGTGGTGTAATGGTTAAAGCGATGGACTGCGGAATCGTACTACGTGAGTTCGTACTCCAGTCGCGCTATTACGTTCAAATACCCTTGGGAAAGGTATGAACCCCCTTATCCTCCCAGCTATGGGTTAAATAGTACCATTCTAGGAGAATGGATTTGGCATTAAATAACCTACAAAGGTTGATATGCCATTAAACCAAAAGTGAATTTAATAGTGCGACAGAAATTCGAACGCGCTTACTGGAAAGTCACAGTCCAGCACGTTAACCACTACTCCACAGACACTCCTACAACACCTTCCTGTATACTCTCTCTCTCCTTGCGAGGCTTGTTAAAGAGTCATAAACAACTGATACCTAAAACCCAATGTATTCTAGTCTAAAGATTAATAATAATTTACAATGTTGCGACTGAAAATATTTTTAAGTAATGAGATTGAAGCTTCGTTTCATATCACCAGACAGCGACAAATATCGAGTAAGCAATTGGAGGGCTAATTCAAAAGCTCTTTTCATTTCCGTCTTGTGCTATAACCAGAGGTCAGTTGAGGGTGATTTGGATCATATAGCATGGTCATCAAGATGACCAAGTAACAAGTGACAAAAGGACATTTTTAAATGACCATGATCGCTTTCTGTATATATTGTCAACCCCAGCTTCGAAATAGTAAGTTATTACGGATTAGCTTAGAGGCTAGATCAAGAAAGCTTATTCAAAAAGGGGTGGAAAAATGGGAATCAGGAAGAGCGAGAAGTGATTAAGTATGTGAGTGTGCGTGAGAGAGAGAGAGAGAGAGAGAGAGAGAGAGAGAGAAAAGAGGTGTGTAAACGACAAAGTTGATTATGAAAGAATTTTTTTTTCAAATGAACATCAATAGATGCCATGATAAGAAGGGGTTATAAGCTGACTGTCTCCGGCGGCGGCAACGGTTACTCGGTCGAGGCTGCTTGACGTGGGTGCCGAGTAAGCCTAGCATTCACGTCATACAGTCGACCCTCCTTGTGCCATAGGAGACTGCCCCTAAGTTCTAAAGCACTTCTGAGAGGCTATGTTTAGCACCTGGCGCCTGAGGCGCAATTTTTGTGGAATGTCGATGGAGCCCAAGGAATTTTTGGAACTGCTGGGTGTGTCTGAGCGACGGCCCTACGCCTGGACCCACCTTAAAAGTCCCTATACTAAACTCTTCCTGTTGGTGGGGCGTACAACAAATACATGAATATGCTGACTAAGTAGTTCATCACTCGCCGCTGCCGAGTATTATCTTTTGTTGAGGTTATAAAGATTTCCATTTCATTTCCAACCTCTGTTTTGGTTATTTCTCATCTAGTAATCTTTTCTTAGGTTATAAAAATGTCCAAACTGTATTGCTACAGAGTCTAAACCCAAGCCAAGTTTACCTACCATAGGCAATAGATGATAGGGACGGACGGCAAGAGAGGTTCAAGAAACTCCCTGCTGTCAGCGTGATTTTATGATGATGATGTATGTGAGAATGGGAAAAAAATTTTGTTTGTTTGTTTAGGTTTGTAGGTTATTTAATGCCAAATCCATTCTAATATAAATAAACATTTCTATTTCAAACAATTCAGTTTAGCATAAGTACAGAGTTTAATCATCAGAAACATTTCTATTCTAAGCCATGCAGTTTAGTCAAACAGTTCTAATCCAAACAATTCAGTTTGGTAAAGTATAGATTTTGTTTACACACAGTTAAATGTCAAAGCATTTCTATTTTGAATAATTAAGTTTAGCATAGTACAGTTTCAATGTCAAAAACAGTTCTATTTCAAACAATTCAGTTTAGCATACAAAAACAGTCCCATTTCAAATAATTCAGTTTAGCATACGTACGCAGTTTAAATGTCAAAACAGTTCTATTTCATGCAATTCAGTTTAGCATAAGTATGCAATTTAGTTCTATTTGACCAATGGATAGGACGGTATCAGGTCCTCCATTCCGAGCCAGAGTAGACCAGAGAGCGATGGAAATGAAGGGGTACTCCGCATTCCCCAAAACTCCAGCATTACTGGAATACCACCATTAGATTGTTTAGTGTCATATACAGTAAACTCGTTGGTGGATGTCTTAATCCTCTGCAGAGAGGCAGTCGGTGTATTCTACAGTCCCAGCCGACCGGGTAAGTGAGATTGTGTGTAAGAATGTGTGTGAAATTAAGTGTGAAGGACATCGACACGAGGTTAACGAAAGCATGGACAGCTATCAATAGGCTATCGATTATATGGAAATCAGACCTAACCGATAAAATGAAACGCAGTTTCTTCCAGGCAGCGGTCACATCGATACTGCTATATGGATTCACTACATGGACGCTAACAAAACGGCTGGAGAAGAAGCTAGACGGCAATTACACAAGAATGCTGCGTGCAATCTTAAACAAGTCCTGGCGGCAACACCCCACAAGACACCAACTGTACGGCCACCTGCCTCCTATCACGAAAACTATTCAAGTTAGACGAACCAGACATGCAGGACACTGCTGGAGAAGCAGTGACGAACTCATAAGAGATGTACTCTTATGGACCCCCACACATGGCCGTGCAAAAGCAGGACGACCAGCACGAACATACATTCAGCAGCTATGTGAGGATACGGGATGTTGTCCTGAAGACCTACCTAGGGCGATGAACGATAGGGAGGAGTAGCAAGAGAGGGTCAGGGATATCCGTGCTACCAGCGCGACATGATGATGATGATTTCAAAATAATGATATACGCATTGAGCAATTTCTTATCCAGACAATCGTTATACACATGTTGTCTGGCTTGTTTGTTTAATGGCATATCAACTTTCGTTTGTTATCTAATCCACCTTGTAAAATAACAGCAATAATACTATTCAACCAATAGTTAGGAAGGATAAGAAGAGTTCATGCATTTCCTAGGAGTATTTGTCTGAAAGTGAACGGATATTTATAACTGAAAATTAACCAAGGCTTTATTATAAAAAGAGGGGAAGAAGTATATATATATATATATATAGAGAGAGAGAGAGAGGAGAGACAGACAGAGAGAGAGAGAGAGAGAGAGAGAATGAGAGAGAAGTGGAGATGGGAGCGAGAAAGAAGGTGGATATTTATAACTGAAAATTAATCAATTAATTTATTATAAAGACAGGCAAAGTATATATATATACACACACACACACATATATATATATATATATATATAGAGAGAGAGAGAGAGAGAGAAGTAAATTGGGGAGGAAGGAGGAAGATGGATAGAAGAGGTTTAGATTTCGTTTCGTTTCTTTGTTGAATGGCATATCAACCTTTGTGGGTTATTTAATGCAAGAGCCGTCCTTGTAAAAATACAGCACTGGTACTATTTAACCCATAGCTGGTCGGGATAATAGGGTTCAAAGCTTTGTTAAGGGTACAAGTTCGAAACATAATGTAGTGAATGGGGTTAGAACTCGCTAAGTAAGATGTCGCAATTCATCACATTAGCCACGATCCTACGAAGGCCAAATAATATTTGCATTTTGTATAAACTGAAGAGAAAATATGCGTTTATGAATTTTAACTATAGACAACATTCTGAAATAAATCGTTATTGCTATTTCTGTTTCTCTACAAGAATTCAGTGAATTAATAACCGCACATACACCACACAAAAACGAATGATTTATAATATAGCAAAGAAAAAAAACTGAAACATTCAGTTTTGGGAAGTTAATAGTACACACACACACACACACACACACATATATATATATATATATATAAGTAAATAAGTTAAGTTAGTGACCATAGTCGAAGACGACCCGAAGGCTGATTTTTCAATAGCTACTACACCGAGGTGTAGGGGATTACACTACTCCTTTTCTTTGGATTGCCCCACTTTGCTCTTGATCATTACCTTATAATGCTAAGTGTTAACCAAGGCGCCATCAAGTACCATTTTTTAAGTTTTTAGTATGAATCGACCAAGGACTGAACCCCCATCTCCCGGACCATTGGCGAACACTCTAACCATTATATATATTTTACTTTTGAGAAAAAATACTTCGCAATTTTTTTGGTTTGATTTGATTTCTTTGTTTGATGATATATCAACCTTCGCGGGTAATGTAATGCCAAAGCCATTCTTTTAGAAGAACAATACTGGTATTATTTAATCCATTGCTGGGGGTGGGGATGAGGGTGCTCATACTTCTCTTAAGAATGTTAATTCGAAAGCGAAGGTATCAACGTGACTGGAATTCGAACTCTTTTACTACGATCACTCCGAGCCGTACGTTAGCCAAAATGCAATGGGAACTCCCCACAATAAACTCTGTGTTTATTTTTCAACAAATTATCGGAATAGAGATTGTTTTTCTGTGAGTGACATTTAAGAGATCTCTTTTTGCCGTAACAACTGAATATCAAGAACTGTTCCAAGAAGATTTCAAAATGAGAGACAAAGCAAATGTACATATATGTGTGCGTATCTGTCAACACATATATATATATATATATATATAACCCTACCCTATGTCAGTGATTGGCTATAAAAGCTGTGACGTAACCCTTTTTTTTATACCGAAACCGGACATATCTTTACTTATATTCTACGGCGACTTATCTTCGCTAGTTCTACAGTTTATTTTCGTTTTAAGATATTTTTAAGTCACAAAATAAAAATACGTTTTAGTCAAATTTTTTAATGAAATCGGTGAGCCGAGACTAAGTGCACTTTGCAATGATGCCCTTAGGAAAGGCATAAATGCATTTTTGTCCACGATTTTGGGCAAAACACCAGGGCTAAGTTGACTTTTGAATCATGATGATGGATAACAAGTCGAGAAGGAGAGCTCTGAATTCAATTCTCTCTCCAGAATAGTCATGTTAATTTACTGTTTACGGTTAAAGGGAATATATGAAGTGCCGTGGTCATCCATGTCCTGAAACGCCAAAAATACAATGAATTTGAAATAATGTAAATTATACAATATACTAAAAAATAGATAATGGATTAGCCGAAAGCGCTTGTGACGAGCAATCTTCCGAACAAATTCTTCACACGTTCTGTACCGAAAAGATTTCTCTTGGCCATAAACTAGTAAGATAAATATAAAACTTGAGACACGCACTTAGTCAGTCATCTTCAATGAAAGACATATCGATCGATTACAACACAAATATATATATATATATATATATATATATATACGAAGTTTTTAAAGTTTTTCAATAGCACTTCTTATCATAATTCTTACAAAATTACAAACAGATACATAATAAAGAAGAAAAGGATGAAGGAAGTGAAAAAAAAGAAGAGATACATAAATAGATAGATGGGATATATATATATATATATATATATACATATTTTATATATATATATATATATATATTTGATTAAGACATGAAGTTGAGATAAATCAGAGGGATACGTTGTAAAAATAAGAAACGGAAAGAAAAATACATATAACTGGATAAGAAAATTTTAATATTTTTCTATTTCCACCAACGGGTTTCGACCAGTAATAGAAATGTTCCAAGATATGAAATTATGAAAATTTAAGGTGGATGGCCTAAGATATTTCTCCAGATATATCTTCCACCTTAAATTTCCATAATTGTTTTGTTGTGACACAAGGCCAGCTGTATGAGGCACTCCATGAAAAATCAACTCACTAGAAATGTTCTCCCAGCCCAACTCCCTCAAATCATTACACTACATCAGCCACCTTTATAGCTCACAAAACTTAACTATAATAATAGTAATTGTCATAAAAAAAACTTCAAATCTTGGAGGAGGTTGTTTGCGTTTCACTTCCCACTAATGACTGGCAGAAAAAGGTTGGTTGGTTGGTTGGTTGGTTTTTGCTATATGTCATCCTTTTTTTAGGTTACTTTATACCTCATTTAGTTTAACAGTTATGGCCTGCAATGATATATGATGCAAAAAAGTATGGTCCTAATCATTTTAAACTGGTAAAAATTTAATTATCTAAAACAGATTTATTTGACCCATAAAATGGACCTTAACAGATACTAATACTCTACACTCTAGACGAGATTATGCCGGGGAACAATGGCCATAAAAGAGTGATTCTACACTCTCCAAAGTTTCATCACCACTTGATACAGTCAGATATCATGTACATAACACCCTTGGTAGAGGGTCTTACACTTCAACAAGGAATACAGTCGGCGTATTCTCCACCCCGCTGAATAAGTAGGACCTTATAAAAGGGAATAGATCCCTCTTCTTACTCTCTTGCTATGAGTAAATAGTCGGGTATACTGGATTCCTTATACTTTGTATAGCAACAGACATAGGAGAAGGAAATCTCTAAATTCAAACTAGCAGTACGCCTTTTATAAATTGACTGGTGGTGGTGGAGGGGTTAGGTAAATACATGCACTCCAAGTCGCCTTTGGTTTAAGTAAGATTTGATAGATAGATAGATAGATAGATAGATAGATAGATTTCAAAAGACAGATAGATAGAGATAGATAGATAGATAGATAGATTTTAAAAGATGGAAATAGATAGAGATTGATTGATAGTTTGATTTCAAAAGACATAGATAGATAGATAGATTTCAAAAGGCGGAGATAGATAGATAGATAGATAGATAGACGTTTTCTGCAAGGGATATTGACGGTGTATTCTTAATTCCGGTGACAAAACAGACCCTTACAAATGAATAAATCCGTCTCTTCTACCCCTCCAGCTATGCGAAAATAGTTGGTAAGATTGGGTTTTTAGGTCTTTGTACGGTAACCATTCTAGTAGGAGGATGGTGAAGGGGTTGGATATAATCCATATAACAAGGGACGCCTTTTGCCTTCCGTTTGATTAGGTTGAAAAGCAAGTACTATGAGCATCCTGGGGCCTTGTGACTGACTAAGCAAAACTTAGTAAACAAACTGGATATTTAAGTTGAAAAAGAAATAGTTACTGTTTAAATAAAGGCTTAATTTATTCGTCGGCTACGGACTTTCTGAGGAAACTCCAAACGAATAAGTGCGTAGGTGTGTGCGTATGGGTTCGTATCTATGCGCTTGTGTGTGTGTGTGTGTGTGTGTGTGTGTGTGTGTGTGTGTGTGTGTGTGTGTGTGTGTGTTTGTGAGTATGTGTGTGTGTGCGTTTGTGTGTGTGTATGTGCGTGTCCAGGATAAATTGGTTTATGTTTTCTTTAAAAGAGAAATTCT